>JAPMUY010001620.1:15000-19165 GCA_026901105.3 Galaxias olidus | reverse complement strand
CCCAATTCATAAATCCTTAAAGTAGCAGTTGGAATGGCTGGAATAGAGTTAAGGTTTTATGACCCTTTGTGTTGAGAGACCATGCTTCGATTCTCTGGAATGAGGGGGATGGTTTGAGGATTGGTTTCCCTACAATGGATAACTCCATTTTAGCCTAAAACATTTTCAAATGAACTTTATGGGTGTTCCTCTTCTCTTTTCACCTGATTTCATTATTCACAATATATCTGCTTGCATTGAAATGTTGCACTATAATATCTCTGTGACATTGTACCATATTCTCAATAAAAATGAATAATATCCCTGCTCAGGTTAAAACTATTCTCTTGATGAATAAATACCATATTTGTTGAAATGTACCTCATTCTCTTTATCCACTAACACTATTACTGGTGAAATAATACGTTATAGTTCTTATCCAGAGTTACTAACTCTGTTCAATTTAACTTTATCTCCTCATCCACAGATTCATATTTTTTATTAAACCTTTATTTTACCAGGATTATTCACATTGAAGTTAAAAAACATTTTCCTTTTTTCAGTGAGACCTGGGCACGAGGTAGCAGCACAAATCAACATCAAATAAAACGTCTTTCTGAAAGACACAGTCAACATATACGCACAGACCAAAGCAATCATAGCCAGATTCAAAGAGCAGTCCATTAAGAGTCAAATTAGTAGCATTTGGAAGGAGAGCAAGAACAGCACATAATGGAGTCTGCCTCCAGATCCTTAATAAGAGCCTTTACTTTAATTCACCTAAACTCCCACAGTGACATGCTCCTGTAACCTCAGTTCTTTTTGAAGCAAGATCCAATTAAAAAGGGTAAAATAATGATTTATCTGCTCAAATATACTTTGGTGTCCTAATCCATTGATAATATCTCTGGTGAAGTTATAGATAGGAACAGTTAAAGTCTTATTTTTTATTTTATTTAATGAATGATCTCCAGGAGGGAAATCAAGAGAAAGGAATGTGAAGCACTGAGAGACAGAAGAAGGAAACAGCTGATTAAAAGGGTCTTCCAGAAACTGTGTAAGAGTGTAGGAAACCACAGTTCCAGACAACTAGAGAAAAGCTTAAGCAATAAGATGATCACCTGCACAATCTGGGAGTGTATTTGTGGGTTAATGTGCGTGTGTGTAAGTGTTTGTGTGTGGTTTGATGTGTTTCTTTGTGCGTCGGTTAATCTGTGTGTGTGTGTGGGGGGGGGGGGGGGGTCACTCAGAGACCCTGTTCAGATGTCTTTTCTGACTAGAACAATGGATTATCAGCAAATACCATTAATGCACACGCACGCACGCACTCACACGCACGCACGCACGCACGCACACACACACACACACACACACACACACACACACACACACACACACACACACACTTTTCACTCTATGTTTCTCCCTCACAGGAACACAGCCACACAAAGTACAGTACTCACTCACACCAACACATATTTTCACTTTCTCTTACACACAAATCACACACACTAACAAGATAAACACAAACACAAACGGACACACAATGTGATGACCACATAGATAAGCAGAGATACTGACATGATGGTGACCCAATCTCTCTGTTAGCGTGTCCTTGGAGCATGTAGAGTACAGTGAGAGAGAGAGAGTAAGAGTGAGAGAGAGAGAGAGAGAGAGAGAGAGAGAGAGAAAAGCAGTTAATAGATTTGGGATTTCTCACAATTGCTGGAGGACAATCCTGGCCCAGAATGGCACACGCGACACCCTAACACACTCACACACAATGAACTCAGCTACATTCAGGACACACACACACACACACACACACACACACTCACAATGAACTCAGCTACATTCAGGACACACACACACACACACACACACACACAATGAACTCAGCTACATTCAGGACACACACACACACACACACAATGAACTCAGCTACATTCAGGACACACACACACACACACCCACACACACAAACACACACACACACACACACACACACACACACAAAATGAATTCAGATACATTCAGGACACACACACACACAATGAATTCCTGATACATTCAGGACACACACACACACACACACACACAAAATGAATTCAGATACATTCAGGACTCACACACACACACACACACACACACACACACACACACACACACAGTCCGGTGTAATTAGATGATGTCTTCTTGATTACTGAGGTATAATAGACAGATGTCCTGTAGACCTTCATCTATGACAACATCTTGTTTCAGAGCTCATAGCAATTACCAAGACACAATGGTCTGTGATTACCATGTCAGTAATATACAGCAGACACAATGGTCTGTGATTACCACCATGTCAGTAATATACAGCAGACACAATGGTCTGTGATTACCATGTCAGTAATATACAGCAGACACAATGGTCTGTAATTACCACCATGTCAGTAATATACAGCAGACACAATGGTCTGTAATTACCACCATGTCAGTAATCTACAGCAGACACAATGGTAGCACCACGCACCTCACTCCATTTAACTTCAGTTTTTTTGTCTATTTATACAATGATCTACAGTTCCCATCAAGCACAGCAAAAAAAGCCAATCATTACGATTCAGGATCCCTTTTAAATGGATGTTTATCAACGATTTAAATAAAACCTTTCACAATGTCATCTTCACTCGTCTGTCAGTCTCTTTCTGTCTTGAAGATACAGCTCATTTAAATGCATTAGCATAGGACCTTCCCCCCAGATGATGCTGCTGTGAGGATGTCAATCTCAGGTCAGAGCAGAATGATCAAAGGACCAATCAGGGCAAGACAGTGAAAGACAACAGGAAGGACACTTTGAAAAAGAGGAGAGATAGAGAGAGGTGGTGAGAGAGAAGTGGAGAGAGAAAGAGAGAGGGGGGGGTGGAGAGAGAGAGAGAGAGAGAGAGAGAGAGAAATGGACAGAGATGGACCAACAGAGGGATGAAGTGAGAGATAGAGAGGGGGATGGAGAGGGAAATATTGAGACATTGTCTTGAATTGGGCAGGCCAAGTAATAATTTGAGTGGATGTCTGTGTCTACAGCATGTATTTGTTTGTGAATGGCATATTTATGATTGCCCATTAAAAGCTTGACTCTGTTGAATTGAGTGTAGAGTTATATCATGAGATGAGAGAAGACTTCATTAAAAAAAGAAACTTTCCCCATTCCAGTTTGTTTGACTGCGTGACAGAAACAAAATATTATTTGAAGCTATTACTGCTCTGGTAAAATATGTTCCTCCCTGCCTCAATGCACACACACTAACAGACTCTCTTTCTGTCTCTCTCTCTCTCTCTCACACACACACACACACACACACACGCACACACACAGAACCAACAGATGACATTTAAACATAAGCCTCCAACTCTCAGCCAGTCAGTCAGAGCATCAAGTGAGTCAAAAGCACTCAAGCCATTCTGAGATGAGTCACACAGTCACCTAATCACACATGCATATAGAGAAAGAGAGGGAGAGGGGGAAAGAGATTAAGAGAGGGGGAGAGAAGGAGACCGAGAGAAAGATGAGGAGAGAGGGAGAGAAAGTGTTCATGAGAGAGATAGGGAGAAAGAGAAAGGGGAAAAGAAAGAGATAAATAGAGGGAGAGAGAGGGAAACAGATTAAGAGAGAGGGGGGGGGGGGGGAGGGGGACCAAGATAAAGAGCATTCCAATAGAACAATATGATGCACTTCCCAAACACATCTCTAATGCACAATGGTCAATTATGTATCAGACTTCTCTAATGCACAACGATCCATTATGTATTAGACTTCTCCAACTCAACGTTCAAGACCATAGAGCTCAGCAATGCATTAACACCACGATCAAACTCTTTTCATACACGTATTCAATGCATTAACACCACAATCAAACTCTTTTCATGTACGTATTCGATGCATTAACACCATGATCAAACTGTTTTCATACATATATTCAATACATGAATGATCAAACTTTTTTCATACACACATGATTAAACTGTTTTCATGCACATATTCTATACATAAACCCAATGATCAAACCGTTTTCAATACACCAGCCGTATCATCAAACTGTTTTCATATACATATTCAACACACTAGCCGTGTGATCGAACTGGTTTCGCTAACCCTAGCCCTGTGATCAATTATCCAACTCTTATCAGAGTTCATTTGAAC
>JAPMUY010001620.1:7500-12500 GCA_026901105.3 Galaxias olidus | reverse complement strand
TTTAAACCTGGTTTAAAAGGCTACACTCTCACTTAGCCAAGCATCCTTGGGAAAACAACTGATCCTCAAATTCCTCTTTTTTAATGTACACACAAACCCATGGGTGCAAACACACACACACACACACACACACACACACACACACACACACACACACACACACACAAAATGAAATGCAAAAACAAACACACGCTCACTGACTTTAGTGTTACATCATCAGATAAGACAGATCATACCCCCCCCCCCCCCCTCACACACAGACACACACACATACACACACCCATACACCCTTCAGATTATCCGACACACAGTAGCAGCCTGTACTGTGACAGACAAACACTTTGTAGTCCCAAACTGTTGACAGGCCCAACTGTGTATCTCTGGGTCCCCCAGTATGGAGGGCTTTGATGGTGTCAGTGGTTATTTCTCTAGGGGTCACCATGCACAACGACATGGGCTTTGATGGAGTCACTGGTTCCCCAGGGGTTCCTGATCCAAACCCTGTGATCTCAGAGAGCTAAGCGTTCTGTAGAAACAGCTGGAGATCCTTAGATCTGTTCACCAAGCAGCCAGAATCACACTGACGACAGATCAGATGTTACAGGTTCCCACTGACCCCAGATCAGATGTTACAGGTTCCCACTGACCCCAGATCAGATGTTACAGGTTCACACTTACCCCAGATCAGATGTTACAGACACACACTCACCCCAAATATTATGTTACATCTTCATACTGACCCCAGATCAGATGTTACAGACGCACACTGACCCCAGATCAGAAGTCACAATCAGGCGAATCAGCAAAACAGGACTGTAGGAATGTTGACGGTGGAACCACAGTAGTGGGATGTCTACCAGGCAGATCTGTAGAGTGACTCAATGAATCAGATTAAAATGTAAGATGTACAGTTATAATGTGTAACGGAATATGGAATACAGAGAGGGAAATATATAAAAATAGTTGGTTCTCCTCTGGACAGCATGGTTCTTCTCTGGACAGCATGGTTCTCCTATATACAGCATGGTTCTCCTATATACAGCATGGTTCTCCTATATAGAGCATGGTTCTCCTACATACAGCATGGTTCTTCTCTGGACAGCATGGTTCTCCTCTGGACAGCACGGTTCTCCTCTAGACAGCATGGTTCTCCTCTGGACAACATGGTTCTTCTCTGGACAGCATGGTTCTCCTCTAGACAGCATGGTTCTCCTCTAGACAGCATGGTTCTCCACTGGACAGCATGGTTCTCCTCTAGACAGCATGGTTCTCCTCTAGACAGCATGGTTCTCCTCTAGACAGCATGGTTCTCCACTGGACAGCATGGCTCTCCACTGGACAGCATGGTTCTCCACTGGACAGCATGGTTCTCCTCTAGACAGCATGGTTCTCTTCTAGACAGCATGGTTCTCCTCTAGACAGCATGGTTCTCCTCTAGACAGCATGGTTCTCCTCTAGACAGCATGGTTCTCCTCTAGACAGCATGGTTCTCCTCTAGACAGCATGGTTCTCCTCTAGACAGCATGGCTCTCCACTGGACAGCATGGTTCTCCACTGGACAGCATGGCTCTTCTCCGGGCAGTAGAGACTCTTTACTAAATAAACTCTTCTTATTCAGTTCTGCTCCAAACCTCCTCCTCCTCTTCAGTCATCTCCTCCAGATCTCCTCAAAGAGGGAATAAGTATGTCTAGACAGAGAGCTGGAACCATGTCCAGGTACCTGTGCTATTTACACAATTATAAAATGTGTGTATGTTTGGATGATGCTTGTTCAGAATATCTGACAGACAGAACAACCTTGTGCATTGCCCTCTGAAAATGACAATGCTTTTGAATGCACTTACTCACACATTCATATCAAGTCATTTTGCTGGCATTCACTGTGTGTGTGTGTGTGTGTGTGTGTGTGTGTGTGTGTGTGTGTGTGTGTGTGTTCTCTTGATAATGGAGCACTGACAGAATGCTTGAACCCTGAGGCTGAATGTCCTCAGCAGTATTTCACATCCTCCTCCCTCTTTCTCTCTTTTCCTCTCTCACTCTCTGACAGACACGCTCCCTCTCTCTTCATTCCCCACCTCTCTATTCTTCCTTGCTTCTTTTTCCTCTCCTTTCGTCCTCCACCATTTCTCCCTCTAGTCTTCACACCACCTTTTCTTTATTACCAGCCGTCACCTCTCTCTCTCTCTCTCTCTCTCTCTCTCTCTCTCTCTCTCTCTCTCTCTCTCTCTCTCTCTCTCTCTCTCTCTCTCTCTCTCTGCCACCCTTCCCTCCTCCCTCTCTCTGCCTTCCCTCCCTCCCTCTCTCTCCTCTGCTCCTCCCTGTGCTGGGCTTGAGTAGTGAAGCCAGTAGAAAAGTGACAGCTTGGTGACAATTAAATGGCTGATCTCTCACCAGCCCGTATGGTAGCACACACACACACACACACACACACGCACGCACGCACGCACGCACGCACGCACGCACACACACACACACACACACACACACACACACAGACACACAGACACGCACACGCACATGCACACACACACACACACACACACACACACACACACACACACACACACACACACACACATCCTACACTCTATGATGTCACACCACCAACGCACAAACTCACTCACCTACTCAATGCACACACACACACACACACACACACACAAACTCACAGAAATGCAGAGATGAACACTGCACCACAAACACACTTATACTCTGGAGAGTGGCACGCACACACACACACACACACACACACACACACACACACACACACACACACACACACACACACACACACACACACACACACACACACACACACCATGTCTCTGTAATGACGCTCACCCAGACAGCAACACACACCCCTATTATAAGAAGCCACCTGGTCAGACCAAGACAGCGTACTCCCAATTACAGACCAGCGTTGTGCTAACTTACACTGTTTACCTTCATTTAGACACACAGCACCGCCAGCCCACACACCAGCTGCTGCTCTGAGTGTGTGTGTGTGTGTGTGTGTGTGTGTGTGTGTGTGTGTGTTTAAATGTGTCTAAGGTAGAACGTTGTATCTGTGAGGATAATAAAACAATTTGTAGAAAAGTAATGCGCTGTTTATGCTGTGAATTATTGTGACTGGCCTGTTGAAAATAATGATGCAATGCCAGCAACGATGGTGGCTGCAGCAGCTGTCCTAAGTGATAGCTATTCCCCTGTCTTCTCATTCATGCCGCGACTTTGCAACGACGTGTTTCAGAGTTAATAATCGACATTTTCAAATCCTCTTCGAAGACATCAACTTTGCATTGTTACAATTCAATTATCACATTTTTCTAACGCTGTCGCATCCCAAAGTGTCCTCCTCCAATCACAGAGGATGCAAATGCAAGTAACCATGACAATAAAACACAAAACACAACATCTCCATTAAACCTGTCAATCTATCATTGAACAGAAATGTGCATCAAATTACCTAACATACAGGTACATAAATGTAATCAACACCTGATCTACTCAAACTGCATCTTTATTTACATAGATATGATCTACCGTTAGATCTAAAGGGTTATTGTGATCCCCACTTAGTAAATGTACCACAGACACAGTGACAGTGACAGCATGTGTTTCAGTAAGCAGATAGTTTCAGCACCATGGACAGAGTAACTGTTTCAGCATGCAGGTGGATTCAGCACCATGGACAAAGTGATTGTTTCTGTATGTAGGTAGTTTCAGCACCATGGACAGAGTAGCTTTTTTTCGATTTAGTTAATTTCTGGTCCATGGACAGAGTGACAGTTTCAGCACCATGGACAGAGTGACTGTTACTGTATTCAGTCAGTTACAGCACAATGAACATGCCAATATGCATGAACATACCAATACAAAACTAATTCATGAATACACATAAAAATCTACAGCAACACACTAACACACACAGAGACAGAGATACTCTCTCTTTCCCTTCCTCTCTCTCTTCCTTCCTTTCTGTCCCTTCCCTTTTCTCCCTCGCTTCCTCCCTCTTTCATTATTTCCTTTTCTCTCCCTCTCTTGGGGAATCAGGCAACTTGCTGTCCACACACTTTCTGACATTTCCAGTAATCCAGACTCATAATAAAACACATGTCAAAAGAAACTCTAGCTGGTCTGACATTCCTGACAGACTCTTACAATAAGAATAAGAATCATGTCTCAGCAAAGAGAAAGTAATGAAAGGGGGCTTGACAACTACTCCTCGACAGAAAAGTCAAAGACCAAAACACACGTTTGAAGTTTAAATCTAGCCGCCGTTGAAGCTGAAGTTCGAAAGAAAGAAGGCATGAGAGGAAAAGGAAAAGTCAGAGAGATGTAGAGAGAGAGAAAGAAGGAGAGATAGAGAAAGAGCAAGAGAGAGAGAGAAAAATAGAACGAATTAGATCAATAAATAGTGACAGAGAGAGAAATAGAGAGAGTTTGAGTTAGCAAGAGAGAGAGAGAATGAGGGAGAGAGCGCATGCCAGCCAGACCCAATATGCACAAGGCTAGAGGTGTGAATACCTGCCCAGCATGTGTGTCACTGAGCAGAGAGGGTTGAGGAGAGGCTGGTCAGCCATCACAGTAACAATGATGGAGTCTCCCGGCCATCACAGTAACGATGATGGAGTCTCCTGGCCTTTCACGCTGTTCCTGAGTGACAAAACACTACCAGGACACGAGGAAAGATTTGTCTGCAATCATCTTGTCTGGAACAAATGAATGGGAGAGAGAGAAAAAAAGGGGTGGTAAAAGGCAGCGAGCGCGGACAAGAAAGAGAGGGTGAGAGAAGAGTTGTACTTTTTAGTTTTATTCTTTTGGTTCTTTGAGTGGTGAGGAACACCCTGATGCCCAAGGGGGGTCTAACAAAGTTCTGTCCCCCCTTTTAAATGTGCATAGTCTCTATGCCATCTATAAAACGGGAAGTTTAGATCTATATTCTGTTTTTTTTATGAAGACATTTTTGTTGGATAAACCCAAATTATAGCTGTTGTATA
>JAPMUY010001618.1:10000-19234 GCA_026901105.3 Galaxias olidus | reverse complement strand
TTGTTGATTGTTTATTTAGTTTTTGTAATTGATATATTCTGCCTTTGTATAAATAAAATAAACAACAATAGCAGCAGCCAGCCCTTTCTGCAGCCCCTCAGGAGGCTGTGACTCCTGGCCTGCCAGGTGAGGGGTGGGGGTGGGGGGGGGGGGGGGCATATAGATATAGAATGGTTAGATCAGACACACCTATTCTTCCATTTTCCATCTTGTATTGATATTTGAGAAGTTTGTGGCCGTGACAGGGTGGAGGCTGGTCAGACCCAAGCGCAGGCATCTGGGCAAAAAAAAACAAACAACCTAAACGATAATCATTCCCAAAGGGCCAAACAGCAGGCTCCAAAAGAACTGGGCAGTAAACCACTAACGGACACAGGCCCACTCAGGCATCAGGGCTTACATACAAAACTAGAGCAAACCAACAGCCAATGAACTAAGGGAGACTTAACGAGACTAACACCAAACAGGTGCAAACAATAAGGACATCAGGTCCTTAGAGTTGCCACGGTGACAGGCCATCCTTCAGTAAAGAACTTTTTATCCAATAGTAAGATCCCATGTGGATGTTCTGGGTTCTTGCTTATTCGATGTAAATGTATTTATGTATGGGTGTTTAAGTGAGGCTGGTACCAGTCTGCGCCAACGGCCTGTCTGTGTGTGTGTGTGTGTGTGTGTGTGTGTGTGTGTGTGTGTGCGTGCGTGCGTGCGTGCGTGCGTGCATGTGTCTCTCTTCTGACGTGTGTGTGTGTCAGCATAGTTAGACCAGTGTGTGTGTGTGTGTGTGTGTGTGTGTGTGTGTGTCTGTGTGTGTGTGTGTGAGTGACGGAGGGTCCAAGGCCACGCCCGTGGTGCAGTGAACTGAGTCTCCTCCGTGGCCTGACCCTGATGAAGCACTGTGCCTTAACTCCATCTCCATTTACAACCCCCCTCATCACTCACACAGCCACTAGACTTCTCTCCCTGGAATTAGGTGTGTGTTTATTGAGTTTGTTTATGCCTCTGTGTGTGTGTGTGTGTGTGTGTGTGTGTGTGTGTGTGTGTGTGTGTGTGTGTGTGTGTGTGTGTGCGTGCGTGCGTGCGTGCGTGTGTGTGTGTGCGTGCGTGCGTGCGTGCGTCTGTCTGTGTGTGTGTGTGTTTGTGTGTTTATCGTGCGTTTGTAGGTTTGCGTGCTTAGGTGCGTGTTAAGGTTTCCTGCACCAAACTCATGTGAGCGACTGTGTTACTCTGTGTGTGTGTGTGTGTGTGTGTGTGTGTGTGTGTGTGTGTGTGTGTGTGTGTGTGTGTGTGTGCGTACCTGCCTGCCTGCGTGCGTGCGTGCGTGCGTGCGTGTGTGTGCATGGATCATTCGTGTGCATACTGTATGTGCATTCTCAATCGTCTGAATGTGTTTAGTGGACTTGTAACACACAGCTCTCTTCCTGTCCGGGAGCTTTTCCTGCACGCTGTTCTCTTCCCAGCACTGGACGCAAACGCAGTCAAACCTCCATTAGGTCTGTAATTAGTGCATGTGCAGGCTAACGACAACGAGCACCGTTTCTGTTCTGTGCTCAGACACGCTGAACTGCCACGTTAAGTCTTCTACAACAACTAAAACACTGTAAAAACTGCCATGCGTTAAACGTTAGTCTTCTACAACAACTAAAACACTGAACAATGCTCTGTTCTGTTCCGCAATAGAATAGTTCTCCTTTGTTTGAATTCCACCGTGATTAATTAGGATCTAATCGGACGTTGACTGAGTTGTAGGCCCATTACCCGTACCTGAAACGGGAACGAGCCTCTGACCTATGCAAACCAGACCAGACTAGACTTAAGCCTTTTTGTTCGGTTTCTATGGCGATGTCACCTGACGGACGGGCGATATCTGACCGCAGATATCTGCCTCTGAGGTCAGACACTCACTCACCCACACAATCTGTACCTGGGCAATCTCAATTTCAAAAGCCATCATCGAGGTGAACTCTAAACGCCAGAGGTTTCTATTGACCGCCACTGTGTGCCAGAGGGGGGAATTGTGAGATGAGAGTGCTATTTATTGGCCGATGTTGAAGCCATAAGCTATTTTGATTAAACTATAGTGTAATTTAATGCAGGGCTATAAAATTGCCCATTAAAAGAAGACTGAGATGTAGCCCTGTCTTGGACATATGTGTATGATATGCATTCAAATTAGCTTTTTGATCAGACAGATTTAAATCAATGGGTGGAACGTACGTAGCCTACGGTTTAAACAGTAATGTGAGCATGTTAATCAGCATTTACGCACAAAAAAAGGAAGTAGAAATATTAGGGAAATATTTTATACACAGGGAATTCCAGCTGCAGCTGTTCCATCTCAGTCCTGTTTTAATCAGAGGTCTGGGTATTGACGCGCCGCCTTTTTCCTGGACGGAGCGTTTCATTCGTTTTGAGCTCCATGGGCTCCATGATAAATGTCTTCACAGCAAACCACAATAGACTTCTACCAGACAGCCAACTAGGTGGGCGAGAGGGGAGCATCGTGTTAATGCTGGGATGTATTCCCTTCGCGTATCAGATAAGTGAGGGTTAGGGAAGCGCTAGGAGGTGTCAGAACCCCTGAAGCCGGCATTTAGTGCTGAGCTCGCCTGTCGGAAGCCCGCCCGTTAAGTGCTTACATCTTTTATTAGCTGGTGGAGCAGATTGGATCAGAGCGTATAGTGTGTGTTGGCCAGCCAAACGCTCGCTGACCCGAGTCTTGTTAACCAGCGCTGCTGCTGCTGCCAAAGTTGGAACGGGGAGAGATCAAAATGTGGACTGGAGCGCAGCCGCCTACTCAACAGGAATGGAGCGCGGCCGCCTACTCGACAGCAACCGCAAACGCGCACACGCACATACACGCACGCACTCACCCATGCTTACGCAAACGCCGCACACACACACGCACACACACACACACACACACACACACACACACACACACTGTACACCGCACACAAAACAAACATACAGTTTCCAAACATCTAAGCTGCTCCATGGAGGCACTGTTAGCTCTGCAGGGGTTGTTGATCACCTGAAGAGACACCTGCTACGTTGGTTTCTGCTGCTCAGACACAAAGCCCTCAGAGTGGAACACCCAGACTGTGTTAGATTAGCTCCTGAAGAGTAGCTTTCCTACTTCTTTTGTCCATGGACTACCAGGATTGACTTTGATTTCCTCTCAGCTCAGCTCCTGTGTTCCTCAAAAAGCACTCAAACAAAGCAATATATATATATATATATATATATATATATATACTGTATATATCAAAAGATCAGTAGTCTACATTGTGTGCAGCAACATGCCTTGCTCGAAGGTACAGTGGCAAGGTGTTGGCGATTTACACCGAAAATACAGGCTTGAACCACGGTAGACTTTCATGATCACAGATTTTGCCCTGCGGAGTCTTTCTGTATGTTTTTGATTTACGTTAACAGTCCTTTTGTTACCGTGTGTTTCTACAACACAGGATTGGAACCAGCAGCTAATGAAGCTCTGCTAAAAGATTTAATACCACTCTCCTATTGTTTGTTCGACTCCACTGTTAATGATGAAAAGACTGACAAAGTAAAAAGGCGAGTCTGCGATATCATAGGCATAGAGTCGATTACCATAATATCAATGCGTAATAAATTCATATTTACTGTGTGCCTAAAATCCTTGTGATAATATATTCTATTCATTATACAGAGCTGGAGAATGGGTCATCTTGCTTGATCATCTATCTTGACTTTTCCACTAAAGTGAGGGAGAAAAATACATGATCAAAGCATTCCCCCCCCATCATTAATGAACCATATCTAATGGAGACTTTGGTGCCCTGTGTTCAGCTTCCATTTATTTAAATTTACTCGTTTTACTCTGTCCATAGCGAAGATTGTTGCATATGTCCCAGGTGAATCAGATATTTGTATAAACGTGTCTGAAGTGTGAAGAGAATGCTCTCTGCTGAAAGCTGCACATCTTCGTCCACGCAGCGTGTTCACTTTGGAACATGTTCACCAGGGTTCGGGTTATGTAGGAGCCAGTGGGAGCTCAGCTGCCATAAGGAGGGGTCTGAGCTCCCATGAAAGCAGTAAAGTCATACATCTGTGGGGGTCGCCAATACAGTGCACCCGTTAAGCTATTATTTATTTATCTCCGCCACTAACGTTAAGAGACCCACACAAAGCTCAGATTATAACTCAAACCCTGACGTTCACTATGGTCCGTGAAAAACAGTCTATAGCCTCATGCCTAAAAGAGAGTTTGCAGGTTAATCAACATTGAAATAAACAGACCACCGAGACACAAAGGACTACAGAGAGCGATTGTTCATTCAAGCTGGCACGAACGAGGCTAACAGAATGCGAGGGCAGTTAAGAGAGCACAGGAAAACTCATTCTACCGCAATACAAAGAACCACAAAATACTAACGATTTTACCCGCTCAATACGCTGGGTAACACTAAACAGAGCCCGGCAAGGTGTTGGGTAGGCAATGGGAAAATTAAGCTTTTAGTGCTTTTTTTTTTTCTTCTACACAAATATAAAAATATCCCTTTCAACCGTGGCCCGCACAACACAGGACACAGGAGGGAATAAACAGTCATTGCCGCCCAAGAAATTGTGTTAGCTAAGAGCTAGTATCACATTACTTTTCATTAAACTTTGGTTGTTAGCCATCTGTTCAGCATAGCAGACAAGCAATGCTGAAAATCACACAATTGCTGTTTTTCTTTTGTCCTTGTTCGACGAACGGGCAAACAGTCTTATCTTAACAGCCCTTCATAACGCAAATTCGACACCTCGAATCGTCCGCGTCTCGTATAAAAGATGATTTTCACCTTTGAAAATGTTCTCTGGAACGAGGACATGAAGCAGATGAGATAGGATTCACACTATCTCCCTTCCCTCTCTCTCTCTGTGTTTGGGAATTAAAAAAAGCATTCCACAACACTGGAAAATTAAGATTGATTTGCGTTAATCCACACATTAATTTTTTTGTCCGGAGCCCAGTAAAATGTGTGACAAAAAAAACTAAAAAAACGCCCCTCAAGGACACACCGGCTCTTTTGAGCCTCTGCGTAATCACTCTCTGCTCCATTTCTCTATTGATTCTGTGAAGAAGGAGAAGGGGAAAAAAGACGCCTGGCAAGTTTAGCCTCGAGGTAAAGAAAGGAAGCGTTCCATTTATTTAACCCTGTTAGGTCCCCACAGGAAGCCACTAAGCACACCCTAACCCCCCCCCCCCCCCCCCCCCCCAGCCCTCAGCCGCAGCCAGATGCAGGGGATCATGGCGTTGCTCTGCACCCTAACCCCCACCCCCCCCACCCCCTCAGCACCCAGCCACAGCCAGATGGAGGGGATCATGGCGTTGCTCTGCACCCTAACCCCCCCCCCAGCACCCAGCCGCAGCCAGATGCAGGGGATCATGGCATTGCTCTGCACCCTAACCCCCCCCCCCCCCAGCCCTCAGCCACAGCCAGATGCAGGGGATCATGGCGTTCCTCTGCTTGGAATGTTCTCCTTCTTTTTCTCTTTTTAGCTGGTCACCTTTACTGCAAAGTATTTATGCTGCTTGTATGATTTTCACATGTTCTATTTATACACGTACTATAGATAATCTGACCTCCAGATGGTCGGGTCCAATCCCTCATGTTGTGACCTTGTGTTTGCTGTTGACCTGGTGGTGGTGGTGGTGGTAGTAGCTGCTGTGTGGCTCCTATAATCTCTGCTCCTGAAACCGACCTCATGTCCTAAGCCGTGAGGTTAGAAAGCCCCTCTCTGACGGACAGACATGGAGAAGGGGAAAAAAGACGCCTGGCAAGTTTAGCCTCGAGGTAAAGAAAGGAAGCGTTCCATTTATTTAACCCTGTTAGGTCCCGACAGGAAGCCACTAAGCACACCCTAACCCAGGTTACATCAGATGCTTATCTGGCAGAATGGTTGGACTCGGTGTTCAGTCTGGAGGGGATGTTTGAACACTGACAGTGCTGACCACTGGTCCCTTCTCTCGAGTGTTTTACAGAAATAAGACAGTGCCTGCAATCTACTGTAAGATATAAAACAAGCTTAACATGGGGTCAAAGGTGACTGTTTAGTTCCTCTCACCACTCTCGATGCCTGACTTGTTCAAACCCTTGAAATATAAAAAAAGTTTCAAGCAATTACTTTATTCTATGTGACTTTACATCTAGCCAAATACATTTCTAAAGAAGGTTTTTTTTTATGTTAAGCTGAGATACAAACTTAGCATGCAGGTGAACCTCTAGTTGCGTACAGAGCTGTAGAATAAATAGATGAAGTTGTTATTTGAACTTTGGTCGCTCGTTATCGACGGCGCTGTCCACAGACCACAAGCTTCTGGTAATGACTTTGGTTATGACTCATGATACAAGTTACTGTATGGATTGAGAGTATAACAATGATTTGCTCTCATCAAAAAAGGATCTATAGTTTATTTCAAGGTGTATCATATATAAACATAATCACACAAGCCATATATACGTATACAAAAGCGTAATTTTGAAGCAATTTGCGCAATTACAACTTAATTAACTTATGCTGATGAATTGGGTTTGATACAGAAAAGCTGTCAGTGCAGATCATGTAATGGAGACCTATCACATTGTCAGATATCACCCAGCGCACCTAAACCATAATTTCCGCAACACCCGTCTCCTTATCTCCCTTAACACTCCATTGTCTAGTGCCGTTTTTCGGTTTCCTTGGAAACTCACTTGGTCAGCGGGAATGGAATTCTTTGTCTTCCCAAGACATTTTTCTTTTCTCCTTCTTGCCGTTTCTCCCATAGCCTGCCATCCGTCAGAGCAGGGGCCCAGGATCATTAAGGATTTCTCTGTTTCTCACAGGACTGAACTGGACTGGAGCTGGACCGTAGGGCTACACGGCGGCCAGGATTGTGCCCCGGATCATTAAGGCTTTCCTTCACTGAACTGGGCTGGACTGCGGTGCGCTGGTCACTCAGTCATTCGCGATGGCGGCCAGAACTGTGATAATAATGTGGGCCATCATTGTTTGGGAGTAGCTTTGGCCTTCCTCTTTAAACTGTTGCACTGCTTCTCCAGTAATGAGGCGCACTGAGGAGGTGGGGGCTGCTGTGGAGACCACTGAACCACACACACAGAGACCGGCGTCCCGTACAATTAACCACCGCATTATAAAACTGAGAGGAGTGACATTATAAAATATTGCTCGTCCAGCGAATACACCGACGGATGAAAATAAACGTGATCTGGCGTGACGTTAATCGTTAAAAGTCACCTCATCTTCCTCGTCTTCCTTTACGACGAAGCAGGGAGATCAGACAGGACCAATATGTTGGTAAATCAACAGGTATTAAGAAAGGTCAAGAAAGGGTTCATCTTCATCTCCATCTGTAACCCTGGGTTACTGTGTCACAGCAACCCCCCCCCCCCCCCTCAAAATACGTAGATTATATATATATATATATATATATATATATATATATATATATATATATATATATATATATACGTACTATATATATATATAATGTTATTAGCATAGGAGAAGTATCTTTTTTACTTACAAGTGTTCAAAGATCTGATCAGTGTTTTTTGGATGTGTTGAATCGTGTTAGAGGTTAGAGCTTATTCTAAGGTCACAGATCCCCTCATTGGCATTGCCTTCTCTGCTGGCGTTGCTCCCATAATTTGTCCAGTGTGTATTCCATGTTACAGTGGCAGTTCTTGTGTTCTAGATCAATACACTGCGTAGGCTTTTGTTTATGTAAGTGATACCGCAGAGGTCTCGCTTTGCATTTTGTGTACGGCAGAGAAAAGCAGAATTACCGGCTTTAAAAAAAAAGAAGTGTCCTTATTTTCCCCCCCGCTGAGAATCCCCGACCAACATTGGGATTGTCGACTACCATCTCTCAATATGAAATGTTGAAGCTCAAAAGATATATATATATATATATATATACTGTATATATAAACCTTCTCCCTCCGGTAGCTCTACTTCGAAATCAAACGCCACTATTCCTTTTGTTCCTATTATGGTTAAGTGTGGGTTTCCCTGCGGTGCTCATTGTTAAGACAGATGGGTCCGTGCCGGGTATGTGGCAGCACCTAGGCTATGTTCCTCTATCCCTGCGGGATTGATAGAGACTCACGCTGAGCAAAGGCTAGCCTGGGAGTGTGCATGGTGGAAGGCTTTTTTAAATAATTGAAAGGCTGTTATCATTTGCAAAACCTTCCCTTGCAAAACAATTGTTTTATGTTTTAGTTCTATTGTGCAGTGTAATTCTTCTTACAGTATTTGTTTACCTTTTTCTTTTGACAGGATGTCAATGTTTAGATTATTATTATATATATTTTTTTAAAGCAGCGTAGAGTGACATCGTATCTCATTTGTGAATATTTCCACTGCCCTTTTCTGTTTATAGCTAATCTCAAAGAGATGATTCACTTTCTGGTAAACCAATATAAAAATTAAATGTTAAACGATGGAATTGATTTCGTGTCTGGAAGTACGGCTCTTGCCACTGCAATATAGTCTGCCGTCTCCTGTTTCGTTTACAGAATAAAATATTAGTATAAAGTTGTCTTCCCAGCATCATGAATGTGTGCACACACACACAAATAATAGACATATATACATATATATATATGTATTACATATATATATATATATATATAT
Organism: Galaxias olidus; assembly: GCA_026901105.3. Lineage (NCBI taxonomy): Eukaryota > Metazoa > Chordata > Actinopteri > Galaxiiformes > Galaxiidae > Galaxias > Galaxias olidus. The sequence goes on along the minus strand of JAPMUY010001618.1, from coordinate 10,570 downwards.
ATATATATATATATATATATACAGTATATATAAATATATATATATATACATATATATGTATATATATATATATATATATATATATATATATATATATATATATATATATATATATACAGTACTGTGCAAAGGTTTTAGGCAGGTGTGAAGTCTTTAAATTAGGGCTTTTTATATATATGTATATAAATGTTCAGAGAATGTTTTTTTTTCTTTTTATCAAACTATAAAATACAAAGTGAGGGAAAATCAAATCTGTATCAAATCAACATTTGGTGTGACCACCCTTCTCCTTCAAAACAGCATCCCCTGCCTAAAACGTATGCACAGTACTGTATATATATATACACATATATATTATGTGTGTTGAAATCTATATTGTGTGAGGCCATCTCACACTCACCTCATGGGATTAGTCCACTCATATTCTGAACAGCTCTGTGGCATTTTACATGCTCTTCCCAATTTTTGTTTTGTTTTGTTCTGTTAAGTTATTTAACTAGACTGGCATTTCCAAAAGGTCGTGACCTTTCATTTTTCATTTCATGCCTTCCATGACAGGATTTTCCGTGT
>JAPMUY010001618.1:0-5000 GCA_026901105.3 Galaxias olidus | reverse complement strand
GGTACACCCCCGCCCTCCTCCCACAACCACACAGACATATTTCCATGTTCAACCTCTCAACCACCAGGAAAACATGCAACACAGCCAGGCAGACATTACAGACACACACACACACACACACACACGCACGCACTCTGTGTGTCTCAGTCTGTCTCTCTCTCTCTCTCTCTCTCTCTCTCTCTCTCTCTCTCTCTCTCGTCCTCTCTCTCTCTCTCTCTCTCTCTCTCTCTCTCTCTCTCTCTCTCTCTCTCTCACACACACACACACACACACACGGCACACTGAGCAACGCACATCAAAAGGCGTTTCTCTTTTCACGGGAGGGGTGTGTGGGGGGGTGAAGAGGGAGTGCCTCGCAGGAGGCAGAGGCCGGGTTCAGATCACAGCATCCCGGTGTGTGTGTGTGTGTGTGTGTGTGTGTGTGTGTGTGTGTGGGTGTGTGTGGCCGGCCGGCCGGCCGGCAGACAGACTTCCTGATTCCCCTTTGACGAGCGCGGAGAACACAGCCGCCATGACAACCATTCGCCATGACGACAACAACGGCGAGCCAATGGGCTCGGCGGCGGGGGCCCCTAGGCAGGGAGGCCCCCGGTTTGTTAGAAGTCGATCCACGGCGGGCGTCTTCATCCTGGGCTGTTTAGTAAACACGGGCGAGTGCTAATTGTCCCTGTCTCGTTAGGTCTCTGAAGCAGAAGAAACACCGCAAGCAACCGCCGGAGCACAGAACCAAATGGAGCGAGCGGTAAATAACGTGCCTTCTTGGCAGCCGCAGTAGGGGAGGGCTTGTTTTTGTGGGGACGAGAGCTGGGAGAGGTGGGAGGGATGGTGCGTGTGTTTGTATTAGTGCCTCTCCCAGTCCTTTGCTCAAACAGAGAGAGTCAAAGCAGAGGGGGGAGAAGTGAGTGAGATACTGAGCGTGTGTGTGTGTGTGTGTGTGTGTGTGTGTGTGTGTGTGTGTGTGTGTGTGCGCGCGCGCGCGGCTGTGACTATCAGAGCTAAAAAGAAGAGGAGAGGCAAGTAGAGACGGCACAAATAGAAGAATAAGAGGTAGCTGCTCTCAGTACTTGGCTACAGCATCACCCTCCCTCCTCATCCTCCTCTTCCTCCTCCGCTCTTCGTCTCATCACCGTGACATTGAGTCAGAGCTGCCCCTCGGGGGAATAGCTGCATGCGCTCCCCATTAATCTGGCTCTTTAGAGGCACGCTGCCGTCGACGACGGAGCTAATCACGCATCGAGGATCACTTCATCAGCACAGTCCCCTTAACTGCCCCATAGAGCCTTTCAGTTCAACCCGAGAGCATTTCACTTAAACAGAAACTTTCACTTTACCATAGACCATGTCACTTAAACCCGAGAGAATTTCACTTAGAAACATAGAAATTTCACATAGAAACTTTCACTTTCCCATAGAGCATTTCACTTTCCCATAGAGCATTTCACTTTATCATAGAGCATTTCACTTTCCGATAGAGCAGTACATTTAAAACATAGAGACTTTAACTTTCCCATAGAGCTTTTTACGTTCACACAAAGCATTTTAAGACCCAGTCTTTTTAACTTTGGCATACATGCAGTCTTCAACCTTCGCATATGGCATTAACATTCAACACAGCCCTTAACTTTACATACAACTTTCACATACTGCTTTAACATTCACATACATCCCTGAACTTTCACATTCAGCTTTCACGTTCACATACATCCTTCAATCCCTCGCAAGAAGCTTTTGATGTTCTCAAAGAGCCTTAAACACACAACCACACGACTCCAGACTAACAAAGGACCAGGAAAGGTTTGCCGTCGTGACGTTCAGCTCATGAAGTACATGCCGTCTCACAGCGGTTGCCTGAACTCTTCGTGCCCTTTTTGTGTTTGGGTAGAAAGACGTACTGAAAGACGAGCATGGCAGTGTTTCACTGCTGTCTGAGAGGAGGCGGTGGTGTCACACACTTTGTCTTGGAATACAGACTCCCATGACATGACAACAGGGCAGAATGAATTAAGTAGCCAGCCACATCCTTACCTCTCTGACCTCCTACTCCTCTTGCTCCTCCTCCTCCCTCACCTCTCCGACCCCCTCCTCCTCCTCCTCCTCCTCCATCTCCCCCACCTCTCCAAACCCCTCCTCCTCATCCCCCACCTCTCCGACCCCCTCCTCCTCCTCCTCTTCCTCCTCCTCCTCCCCTGCCTCTCCAACCCCCTCCTCCTCATCCCCCAACTCTCCGACCCCCTCCTCCTCCTCCTCTTCCTCCTCCTCCTCTTCCTCCACTCCCCTACTCGATGCCTCAGGTCTGCGGATGTACCCCACTCATCGGGACCATGCTCCAGGACCTGAGGGGGTAACGGGGCCTTCTCAGCTGCTTCACCCCCCCCCCCCCTCTGGAGCCCCCTCCCCAGCCACATCCTGCAGGCTAAGCCCCTGCTTTCTGTCAGACAGGCCCTCATAAACCCACCTTTACAAGTCAGGTAGATAAAATCAGTGCATCCCTGACCTAATCACCTAGATAAGAGCTGAGCAAGTGCTATATTAAACATCAGGATATAAAACATAACCATCACAAACCAACTACAAACAATTTCTGAGCGCAAACAATGACTTAGTACATCAAGTAGAAGTGCTAGGTAGACGCAAGGTCACATTTAAGAGCCGAAGTGCAGTCGAAACAAGTGAGTCTTCAAGTTACGGCGGAAAGTGTACAAAGATGTTGCGGCCCTAATGTTGGTGGGGAGGTCATTCCACCACTGAGGGACAAGGACAGAGCAAAGTGGTGAAGGAGGTGCCAGGCTGTCCTTTCCACGGAGCGAGGGGCCGACTGTTCCCCTGTTGACCTCCTCCCATTCGCTCACCTGCTCTCCGCTCCACGAGGCCCGTCGTTTAGAACCACATTCTTTTCACAGACTTTTTCATTCATACGTGTACCTTTGAAATGCTCTCACCCTGTGTGTTCTCTCTGTCGAGTGTCTTTGAGTATTTAGAAAAACGCCATAAGTTCAATCTATTATTGTTATTGTTATATTATTATTATTAGTTTGATGAAAGTTGGAGGAGCCCAGGTTTTCCCTCCGTGTGTGAGGCGCGCTGTGAAGTCGATGAGGAGTTCTGTTGGAATGTCAATGGAAGGGCGCGCTGCTACACTCGCTGCTACACTCGCTGCCACACTCGCTGCCACACTCGCTGCTACACTCGCTGCTACACTCGCTGCTACACTCGCTGCTACACTCGCTGCTACACTCGCTGCTACACTCGCTGCTTTGGTGCTCCCAGAATTGATCTGCGGGGAAGAAGAAGCAGCAGTCAATGCTTGGTGACGTGGAGCGCTTGGTGACGTGGAGCGCTTGGTCACGTGGAGCGCTTGGTCACGTGGAGCGCTTGGTGACGTGGAGCGCTTGGTGACGTGGAGCGCTTGGTCACGTGGAGCGCTTGGTCACGTGGAGCGCTTGGTCACGTCGAGTGCTTGGTCATGTTTGCTTCCTGGAATGTGATGTGGAAACACACAAATGCGTACACACACACACACACACGCACGCACACGCACACACACACACACACACACACACACACACACAGCTATAGTCGATCAAGTCAGTCACACAAACCCTATTTAGTCTGATGAGCAGTGTGGAGTAGTAGTTTGGCCAGACTTGAGGTGTCCAAACTTTCTGGAATGTGATGTGGAAACACACAAATGCGTACACGCACACACACACACACACACGCACGCACACGCACGCACACACACACACACACACACACAGCTATAGTCGATCAAGTCAGTCACACAAACCCTATTTTGTCTGACGAGCAGTGTGGAGTAGTAGTTTGGCCAGACTTGAGGTGTCCAAACTTTCCGTAACATTAGAGAACTCAGGTAAGGCACCTGGGGAGATAGGATTTTCCTGGTCAGTATTTCTGATAGGTCCAGTCTATCAATAAGCAAAGAACACCCACACACACACACACACACACACACACACACACACACACACACACACACACACACACACACACACACACACACACACACATACAACAAAGGACAGTCAAGCCAGCGACCCCAAACGCCCTCCACTCCACTCGGTGAATAACCTCCATGTCGTCCGGGCCGTCATTGGTCCTGTCACTTGTCAGTGTAGGGGACTAATGCACTGTCAACTTCCTGTTGACGGCCGCAGAGGAACACAGAGGATGTTGTCCCAGAGGAGGTCATTTACGCTGAGTCAGAGGACAGGAGGACAGGCGGACAGGAGGACAGCCGTCACCTCGTCCCCCACAGATAGTCTAGTGCACACAACAGGGCTGAACTGTACCGGACCGGACCAGACTGGACTGGGCTGGGCTAGGCTGGGCTAGGCTGGGCTGAGCTGAGTTGGACTGGACTGGACTGGATTGAAGTGGACTGGACTGGATTGGATTGAGCTGGACTGGACTGAGCTGAGTTGGACTGGACTGGACTGGACTGGACTGGACTGGACTGGACTTGACTGGACTGGACTGGATTGGATTGAGCTGGACTGGACTGAGCTGGACTTGACTGGACTGGACTGGACTGGACTGGACCGAGCCTAGCCAAGCCGGACCGGACCGGACCGGACCAGATTGAACTGGACTGGACTGGACTGGACTGAGCAGTACTGACGACACATTCCGTTGTCATAGTGACAATATGAAAGAGGTGAGAGGTTAGGTGTGTGCGGGGGGCTGTGTGTGAGGAACGTGGGTGTTGGCCAAGGGCTGTCCAACAGGTCAAATTCAATACTCTAACTTATTCATGAGTTCATGTTATGAATTCATTATGAATTCATATTATTAACGAGAGGGCGCTTTGATGTGACCAGTGACCTCTGCCGGGCGTCCAACATAAGACCGTCACTGACTGGACTGGCTCTCTCTCTTTCTCTACACCAGCGTACTCTTTCTCTCCATTTCTCTCCATTTTCCTTTGCTCTTTTTCTTCACCGCCACCAGAGTTACATTTGTCTCTGTTTGTATCTTTCTCC
>JAPMUY010001617.1:0-18856 GCA_026901105.3 Galaxias olidus | reverse complement strand
TGATAAAACAAAATTGGTAGGGATGTCCAACAACAGTCAGAATTACTTCATTATGTTATTCCAAAAGTTCCTTATTTATTTACCTTTGACCTGATTCTAAAATGATTCTTTAAAGCAAAATCACATAAGTGTGCACTGCTATGCCTTTCACAGTCATTTTATGGTAATAAGTTTGTGTAAAATGCCTAGAAACACTGTGGAGGGGGCTGAGGGTGTCGCAGGACCATGGTGGGGATGAGGCATTCCTCTGACAGATCACAAAGTGGAACCAGGTGACTTCAATCTTTAGATTAGTTGGAGCGCAATGCTATTTATGGATGTCGGCTTTGTTTCAGAGGGGGCGCAGCATACGGAGAGCTAAGTTGTAGGGAGTGGGCTGTGCAACTACAGCGATAAAAGTAACATCGTATTAATAATGGTAAGTACTAGTGTGGTATTACACTGGTTTTTCAAAAATGACAATAAAATGGTATTTTAACATCCACAGTTCCAAAGCATGGTGCAGTAATTGTGTGGCGTTCTGAGGTAGTCAGGCTGCCAGATGGTCCTTCCTAGTGGAAAAACACATTTTCGAAGGACAGAGTAGGTGAAAAGGGGTAAGATCGACTGTTGCAAGATGGACTAATCATAATTTATCGGTGTTACACAAACGTTTGAAGATAGGCGGCGTTAAAGACTAATAGTTAAAGACGAGTTTCCAATTCGTATTATTGACATAATAAAATCGATGAAGGAATAGTTAAATATTGTATGTTTAAAAGTATCAATAATGCATTAACCGCTCTAGCATTTCCAGTTTGTTTTTCACCAAAAAGAGGCGGAGACTTAAAATACTTTGTGTACCCATGCCGATAATTTCAGAAGTCGGCGATTGGAGGACTCCAGTCCGGACCCAGTGATGGTTACTATCCGGACCAAGACCAAGCATATTGTGCTTGTGTGTATGTTTAACAGCCAGGTAACAAGTACACCTGATATTTTCAGGGAACTTATGAAAAGTGCTAACGTTAAGCCCCATTACGAGACAAGGCACAGGCAAGTTGAAGAAACAGTCCCACAGAAATCTGAGGTGAGCGCACGGAAAATACCGGAGGACCAGAGTCCTCTTACACTCCTTCACAGCACAACAATGGGCAAAGAAGTGTTCACTGGAGGTAGCATTGATTATGGCTCAGCATAAAAAGCAATTTCCTGGCAAAGTTCTGGTTAGAGAGTGTATGACTGCTGTTGCTGAAAGTTTGTTAGATAGTAAGCAAAAAGATGAACTATGTGAAAAAATCAAGTATATCTCACTGTCAGCTAGAATCACAGCAGGGAGGACTGAAATAGTAGCAGAGGATGTGCAAGTACAGCTTAATCCAGCTGTTCATAGTGCAACATGTATAGCCTTAGCTGTTGATGAATCAACAGAATAGTCAGTGATAATGTCCTGCTCTTGATTTATTTCAGTTTTTACCAGACAAAGAATACGGAATTCTGTGAGGATATGTTGGGTGTAACATCAATTGAAACACATACAAGAGGTGAAGAGAAATACCTGGTCATAATGGAGATGTTAAGAAAGAGTGTGGTTGATCTAAAATCAGTGGTCTCAATCACCACTGATAGGGCCCCTGCCATGATGGAAAGAGGAGCTGTGGCTGGGATGAAAGATGACAACCCACACCCTACCCTACCGCTGTTTCATCTATCAAACTGTCCAATCTGTCTAAAGAGTATGCTGAAGTCATGGATACAATGAGGAAGTGTATCAACTTTCTCTGGACATCCTCTTCTCTACAACACAGTTAGGCAGTTAGGACAGTTCCTTTAAAGAAGTTGACGCAGAGGCAGATGACTTACTACTGCACAACAATGTAAGATTGCTCAGCAAAGGCAGGGTGCAGGAATATTTTTGGTCCATCTGTGATGAAATACATGCTTTCATAGCACAACTTAATGGTCTAAAGGCAACGCTGTTATCAATGTTTTTGAGTGAAAAGAGTTAAATGTATATTGTTGTATTTTTTGGTAGACATCACGTCACACCTTAATAAACCTTAGTTTGGAGATACAGGGTAAGAACAGCTCAGTATCTAATTTGAAAACTGGTAGTTTGGAAATCGGACGTTTTCAAGCAGGATTTTCAAGGAAACTGCATACTTTTTAAATGTGCAGCAACAGAGTCAGGATTAAAAAGATAAAAAATGTCAATTCTGGCCAAGGTTCAAAGCACTGGCAGAGCAACCACATGCCAATTTCTGTCACTGAACCGGGGTGGCAAAGACCTCCCTGTGTCCCTTTCAGGACATGTTTCGGTCTCAGTAATACTTCGTATTATCTAATCGACACTTGTCTTTCTCACGAAAACTTGATGCAAAAAAAACAAAAAGTTGTTTTCATTCTTCTCAAAACTTGGTTTCATGACCGGTGGAGCAGCGCCTCTAGTTTGACTTGTTAGTATTTGAATAAGCTAATACTTTAAATTAGCTAATAAGTGAATTAGAATATTACTCAGCAACATAGCTACTGTTCCAAACACATCTTTCTAAAAACGATTGTCATGCACTAGCTCAAACTAATAGGAAAATCAAATTATGAAACCATTTTTGTTAACGCTGGACCAATCACATATGATGTTTACTGGAGTTTGCTTTTGAGCGTGTTCACCGAGCTAGGAAATATGGGCTGCGCACTCAGTGCCTCATGAACAAATTACCAAAACGACCTCTTTTTGCTTCAAGCATATTGGGGCCCTCAGATTGCGCTTTCCGAGACTAAAAGAAACCACACTCAATGGTTGTTTGCACATTTTCCCCACAGGTAGAGAGAGCTGCCTTTGCAAAAAGTAAAGCGTTATCTCAATTGGTTTTGCACAGGGGTTTTGCACAAGGCACTATGTGAAACTGGTTAGAATTGACCTGCTCATTGTTTTTACAAACAGTTGGATTATTTTGTCGAATGGGATTTTAATAGTCGGATGTGCATTAGGATTGGTTCCTAAAGTGTATACAATTTCATGATTGTATTTTTTTTTCTCTCACAGGTTTAATATTTGTTCTTTCACTAAAATCAATGTATGGTGAGGTACCTTTTTTTCACGGTAGTAACAAAATATATACAAATTACATTTTGTTATGTGGTTCAAAAAAAGTTCCCACAATGCCACACAGTTTACGATACTTTCACCGTAAATAGCGATTACAGTATGTTACTGTAGATTTTCACGGTATGGACCAGAGAATACAGTATATTTAGCCTACCTAAAAAACGGCAAAAGATAAGTGTGTCAAGATGAATTGATTACCTGGAAATAGATGCCTCAGCCACACATCTGCCTGCTCCATATTACAAAGACCTGGTGAAAATCAAGAACAGTTTGCCCACTGTCACTGAGAGCTGTCAGACAGCATGTCAATCAATAGGCAATAACTTCTTGGCTTGTCAAAGAAGTCAAGGTCACAAAGCAGCTTGAGGCAAATCAATTCCTTGCAGCGCAATTATAACCTGATGGAGACCAGAATTTATCAAAAAAGCTTGGGCCAAATCTAAGGGTTAATCTAAACCTTAACTGACATTAGGAAAATTATTTCTCTTTATTGACCCCTACAAGAGGTTTATGACGAAATACACACCACGTTTACCTTGGGCTCCTTATATGCTATTGTTGGAATCGACCCCAAAAAAGTACTAAATTCCCAATCTATTCATCCTTAATTTCAAGGATACAGTGGTTAATATGCGCCAGCAAATCCCTTTTGCGCTCATTCATCAAATGTTATGTGATAGTATTCTGAAATGGAATAAAACCCTTAAGTAAACTATCTGTCTTTAGACTGAAACAGTGCCACACATGGATGTTAAGACATGGAGAGAAAAAAAAAAGCTTGGTTCTACCGGTATGTCATCTGACTTGTGCAAAATCGTGACGTTCGACCTGTACGTGACGTGTACGTCATAGTTCAGCCACTTCTTTCATTATTTTACTTTTTTATGAAAAGAGGAAGACAATTCAGTATTTTTTTGTTTTGTTTTTTATTCTGCCTATTTTCTCAAAGTTGTGTGTAAACACATGTCTGAGGAAAGCTACTGGTGATATGTCACAGGAGAGACTAGGAATATGATATTGTGTCATCGACTGGCTGAGATGAGCAGGGAATGAGATAAGGCCACCTTAAAGCCTGGTTATGGTTGATATTCTCGCTCTCTCTCTCTCTCTCTCTCTCTCTCTCTCTCACACACACACACACACCAAACATTCACACACGCACACACACTGAAATAAACCAGAGGAACCAGAATTCATTGAAATTGTCCAGTATAAGCCCTTGATCTGTTAATCCATTCGCTTAACTGCCATTGGAGCGTCACAACTACTTGAAGTGTGCACTCTGAGCTCAAAACACTCCATCATAGATGGAGGACAACACACTCATGTGGCATAAAGCAAAAGAAGGTGATAAGTACGTATTGGAGCACACTGTCAACATGTCAGTGAGCTGAGGCTATTATGTAAGCCTATTTACCCTCTTAGAAGAAAAAAACTGTTGAAATCCCTTACAAATTTATGAGAATTGTAGAGAATGATACTGAGAAACCAAGGAATCGTTTGCCATCAGCAGAATCTCAGTGAGGAGTTCGTGGGGGGTCAATGGTGGTGGAGAAAGTGAGTTATTTCTCAAAAAATAAAGCTGCATTTTTTCAAAGTTTCCCTAACAATGACGTCCTGTATAGCAGGAGGCCCAACTTGATTAAAAGAGGCTTCCTACCTCGATCAAATCTTTTGTTTTTAGCCTGAAAGAACCCTTTAATCCTCTCTTGCTCTCTTGACAACAAAAAAGTGGGAAATGCCCGCATAAATTGTGCTGCGCACCCTCCACTAAGGGAGCCATTCAATGATTTTGTACAGATCTCATTGAATCTGTCACTCAGCATGCTACCTAAGAAATACCTGCTGTGGCTCTGAAACATAACCCATTCCTGCCTTCTGCTTTAAAAGCAAACAAATACTCCTATCTCAGTTATTACTGGGATGGATCACTTAACATCCGTGCCTTGATTGGACAGATTGTCTGCATCCGTGACAACCAGTGTGTGTGTGTGTGTGAGAGAGAAAAATCTTAGAATATTAGGTAATTCTTTGTCAATATATTTTATTTACAATGTACTAATAAAACGAACGGCTAAAAGTAAACATTGAGTTCTTTATCTGTGAGTGTTTACGTTTGGCTCCTCTTTTAGCCAACATTAATCAATACAGACAAACTTTTAGCACGCAAGTCATACTAATTCAGTTTTCCCTGACCCTGCTTGGAGCCAGACCCAACAGACGCAGCTTCAGGCTCAGCAGCCCTGGCCCAATCCCAATTGCCTATTTACACCCCTTAGCCCTAACCCTTGGCCCCAGTCCTTCGTTTTGCTTTTCGACTTGCCCCTCGAAATGGAGTTGTAAGGGCTAAGAGTTGAAATCTGGCTCTACGAATTGGGACAACCCTTGATGATCCTCATATGTCATCAGTAGTCGTGGAAGGCATTGATTTGACAAAATGGACGCAACAACCAATTTTTTTTTTACATAAACAGTTTGTTGCCGGACATTTCAAATCTCACAATACCTTCTTCTTGCATCATGACATCCTTTGTCGTTGTCAGCAGCCAATCGGGGGGAAAAAATTAAAAAGAAGACGGCTAGGTTAACACCTGGGAATGCTGGTGGATCAGTTTGAGGTTTGTATGATAAACTGCAAACAAGTTGTGTTGTAGTTAGCCTATATATACACATGCTAACTAGCAAGTATAGTGACTGGTAACTAACATTAATGTTGGGTCAACCCGTTTGTGATACACACGTAATGACAAATTAACGACCGTTTACTTTATCGATTTGTGGGATGATCTGTATGCAAGTCTGATAGTCAGGATAGAATACCATACACATACATTGTGTGTGACTATCAACGTGTTTTTTGTTTTTTTACAGGGCGAGACAGAACCCTTCCACAGGTTGCATCCTTCTAGTTCTGGGTGATGGTTGCATTCCCTGTTTGGACTCACCAATCTGTCTAATCACACTACAAAGAGCCCATTAATGGACACATCCAGGGTGCTTCAGTTATTATCCTTAACATAAGAATCAGTTATTCATGCTCACAAACAATCTGACAGAAAGAAAATATTGCACTTTATTAGTCCACATTGGCATCAGTCAGCTTAATTTTCACTGTTACACTCTTATCACCTAACATCATTGTCATGTCGATTCAGGTATAAAGGTATTGTGCGGTTTAAGTTAATGTACCAAAATGTCATAAAAACAAAGTATACAAATAAAACGCGTGCTTCTGAAGTTACTCACATCTGAATTGTGCAATCACAATGTAAACAAATCAGCCATCACACAAACAGGAACTTGTGTGATGCAAGGGTAAAAAAGTGCACATAACACAACCAAGCCAACATGAAATTAAGTGTTTGGCATTTGAACACTTTGTAGCTCAAACCGGCCTAAGAACCGCTCTGTTTACGCTTCACTCTCTCCTCTTGGTGCTTCTGCTCTTTAGCACTTTCCTGTGATAGAAAATCCACCATACAATTTGATTCCTCCTCTTTTTCGGTTTAAGGGTTGGGGAGCTTGGGGTGTAAATGGGAGAGGCTGCCATGAAGAAGATGTGCCCACAGTGGACGGTTCAGGCACTGGTGTTAGCACTCATTGCACTCACTATGCAATATCCTGAAAGAAAACAAAACATATGATAATTAATTATATGCCAGAACTGGATGATATGGCCATGTGTTACGTTTAACTATGTTAACTTAATTTCTGTGAAACAAGGATGTGTCCATTCTCGTATCAAAAGATCAATAATAATAAAAAATGCCAGGCTGTTCAGATTGATCAGATTTAAAAACAAAACAATGCTATTGCTTGGGATAACTGAAAACTATAAGGGTGACAAACCCAGATTATCAAAATAACAGGTATGTTTATTTTATTGCATGGAGGACAGGTGAATCATACTAAAAATAGCATGTGTTCAGGTGGGGTTTTTCTATCTTTACCTTCCTAATTGTTTACTCTTTATTAGCAAACTTACATTTGTGGTTTTCTTTTTTTACCAGTGAAGTATGCCTCCGTCTTGCCGGTGATTCGCAAGGCTTTTTGGGAGATTTCTTCTAACCCTCGTTTTCAAGTGTGCCTTTAGAAAATCTCCGTTTCGAGGGCTACTTGGCCCTTAACCTAACCCTCAGCCCTCGATCCCAAGGGAATTGGGACAACACTAGCCCTAAGCGTGAACGCGCAAAACGAAGGGTTAGAGGTAAGGGTTAGGGCCAAGTGGTGTAAAATAGGCAATTTGGATTGGGCCTACCTCTCCATCCCCATCCCCATCCCCATACCCCTACCAATGAACCAGCCCTAGTCGTGTACATGTCAGGGATGCCATTATTTTTCTTATTGCCTTTCTTTTAGTGTTCTTGGTGAGTTTTATGGTTGCCAGACTACTGGGTTTTAAAGTGTGGTTTTATTTAAATGTCTGCTTTTATTACCTGTTTTATTGCATGTTTTATATTACTTCATGTTTTTAGTTTGCATGTTTTTGTGGCAACCCAGAGAACAACACAGACATCGGCATAATCCATCACCTGCAGACAATCTCTAATTAACCCACCACCAATCAGAAAAGCGAACAAAATGAACCGGGACTATTTGAAGGAAACAGAAAACAAAGAGGAAAGACAACCAAAATGTAAGCATAGGCGAGACGAGGTAGAGAGGAGAGAATGGATTGCGGGGAGAGCCATGCACCGAACGTCGGACAGCCGATCATCCAGACGAGGCATTGAGTCCCACACAAACGGACTTGACGCGGCATGCGATTACCGACGGACAATGTACGACGACACAGCATGAACCCACCATACCATTTGTACCTGGCGGAACGAGCCGGATAATTATCCTCCAGTGGGAGAGGACGAACGAACGGACGGACAGACTTAGTGACGGACGTTGGGTTGGGACGGGACATTTTAATTGTATTACATCTTTTAACCGGAGTTTTTTTGTTTTAATTCCCAGCCACCATTGTAGAGTTTTACCATGCCTCATTTTAAACTAGGTCTAGCTGTTCCCATTTTAAACTTAAAAAAAGCCTAGTCTTAAAAAAAACAATAAATGTTTTTATCCCACATTGCCTTGCTTTGCCTGTCTGCTGTGTTGCCGTGGGATGTTAGGCTTTCAGTTGGCCCTACTTAAGTCCTGACATACACTCTGCAGAGCCAGGGCCTCCTCAAGTGATACAGTTTTGTCATGGAGGAGTTTGGAAGTGGAGGAAGAGGTCCATTGGGTTCTGGAGGTGTGGTTGCAGCAATTGCGCAGTCTGTGTGGCCTGGGGTGGTGGGGCCCATTGTGATATCTTTTCATGTGTCCAAAAATCCCTTGCGGTGCCCCTGGTCACGACACATCACTTAGTGTCTGTTGTCATCAGTTCTGTTGTTTGACTGGGGTTAGCTCCCCTTGAGACTCTGGCTTACTTTTACTTGATCTTGGCCATCACTATGGTAGGACAATGATGACTGACCAAAGCCAGCTAATAACTAGTAGCAGAAATGAATACGCCAGTTACTTTTTAGGGGTATGTTTGCTGTATTTTCTATTTGCCATATGAATTGGGTCAATTTGGTATTGACAAAAGAAACATGCTAAAGGGAACAGCAATCATAAATAATTATTAGCTGAACCAAGTCAACGGTTCCAGGCCACTGCTGTTTAAAAGCTTTATACTCAAGCCTGCACTCCCAGGTGGAATGTCTGATGTCAAGTAAGTTAAGTGATTCTGCTTAGTTACTGACTATTATCTGTACCTTTGAAAATATTTTTGTTTGTTTGCGGTGATGGAAACATCAAAGAAGCAAATCATATCCATGAGGGCATCTTTCATCTTTTGAAACAAGGACATATCACAAAGCTAAGTCATACCTTCAAAAGAGAGATCAAATTACCAATAGATCAACTGTTCTCATAATCGCTGCATTGTCATGGTACCATCTTGGTTTAAGATAATGTTTGGGGGACCTTAGGAAAAGCTATAGATCTGGTTAGAGGGCAGCTCTCCAGACACTCTCACACAGAATCGCTCTTATTGTGGGCTTATGAGCTTGTAGTCTGAAGGGAAATGCACACAAAGTTCCTCTTTGAAGCCACCAGCACCACCTTCAAAGTGATGGTTCTTCTTTGAAGATTTCCCTACTGCTGCCTTGCACAGACGACACCTCTTTATTCAGATTTGTATGGTAATTATGCTAATGCTCCCATATCTTTCTGCAGGGAGAGACACATGATAGCTGGTCTTATATATAATTTTTTTTAGTGGAAGAATGTCTAAATTCATGACTTGGGCTGACACCTCACTTAAGTTTATCAATTTCGTAAAACTTGTGTGGAAAATTATGATTGTATTAATTACCCTCTATCTCACCTGCCCTTGTCTGTCAACTGTTGGTAGTTATCATAACGTATACTAATATAAAACCACAAAATAATATATATGGTATAATAATATAATACACAAATACAAGCTCACAAGGCAAGCATATGGAGTAAAGGTTAACTATAGTCTTTTTGTTGCCTGTTTGCCTATAGCGTTTTGTTTTCTGTACTTTAGTAGAATGTTTTGGGACTGGGTGAGGTGATATGGTGATTTGGCTTTTAAGTGTGTATGTGGGGGATTATTGGTTTTATGCTTAAGAGGTGAAAATAAGCACAAGCTATTGCACATCAAAATACAGATAGGAATTACCCATACAAAGTCTGCAAAGGGCCCAGTAAGAAGAATTAAAACCAGCAGAGATGTGGAAATGTGGCAATATATTCTATCGGGTCAATAATTGTGCTCGGAGCTGGCCTTAAATAGCCTCACTTTACGCCATGTCCTCCTGTAGAAACACTACCCTCCACCTTACCACCTCAGGGAGAATGGAAGTACATTGAATGAGATTGTAATTACATGAACTGACAAATAGTCGTTTGGCCCTTAAATCTGTTACCCTGCCATGACTCCATTATACTAAAAGTGAGGGCCTCCTAATTGCTATTGGTGCAGTATTTTGCATTTCCATTATGTTTAATTTCTTTGCCGCTTATCTCTTAATTGTGCTTTGATGTTAATCAGATTGGAAATTTTCATTTGCTACAGTGCCTGGATTGACTGCTATTGATTGCTGGCCCTCATTTGTTGCCTGAGCAGCACCCGGGAGACATCAAAATGGCATCTTTAATGCAATCTCGCCCTGAGTGATATGGTTATGCATTTAAATGGGGAACATAGTGGTCACGTGTTCACAGACAGTGTAATGTCCATAGACATTTCACATTTTAAAGAGAGTGCTGAATATTCAAATTGGAATGGACGTGGCACCTACACCTGTGCTAACAAGGTTGCAGTTAAAACTGAAATTAAAAAGATTTCATGAGCGTAAATACATCCACATGAAATTGACGTGTATTTTTCTGCTGGTTGTCCTTGCGACAAATGAAATGGAGTGAGAGTTGGGGGGAGGGCGGGGGGGGGCTATGAATGTGGGACTAGGGAGAAATTATATCCTGTGAAGATAACCTTTGTTGAAACTGGTTAAATTTCAAGCCTTGAGAAACTTTTATTTAATTAAATAAAAAGGAATGTGAAGTGGAATCATTGTGACCGTTAGGAGCCAGAGCTGCTGTACGCGCTTTGTATAACATTGAGGGGCTCAGGAAGTCATAGCTGCTGTTCATATCGTGGGAAGCAGAGTTGCAAAGAAAACCTATAGCTTTAAATCATTAGTTCAGTCAGGACAACTTGCCATAGGTACAATGCGTCAAGGGTCTGCTGCCCTGCTTGCTTCCCCGCACGGGTTCTTATACAAATGCTAAGTGAACAACCATTGGTAGAGAGCAGATATCTGCAGAATCCCCCATCGGATACCGTGCAACAGACCCTAAATAGGTGGATGCTGTGGTGGAGGTGGGCAGCAGCAAGAGCAGTGTGGTACAGCCGTGAGCAGAAGCATGGTGTGGTGCAGCAGTGAGCGAGCAGTTGTAGGAGCAGTGTGGTGAGTGACTGCGGTTTATGTAGGCTGCGTTAAACTATTGAGCGTATGCAACTGATTGATTGATGTGACGTGGATAAATGCTGTGTCTGAGTTGCCTGCCTGAACTAGCTCTGCCAAGGCATCGCATCATTTAAGTAGTTAAGTGGACCTGCCTGAACCAAGGAAGAAGGGTACCTGTTGGATTGTCAATATACTAGGTGGTAGAACGGTCCCCTGCCATGAATATACCAGTCTCAGCTGCCAGCCCAGCTATGGCTGACTTCATGTTTTAAGTGCTTCTGATGGCAAAAGTGAAGCCTTGTAACTTACCTTTACATTCTTCCTTCACCAGAAAACCTGAGTTATGTATCTAAACATCTAGATTTGCTTTTCTCAACCTGGTTTAGAGGAGACTGTTTGACTTAAACAATTTACAATGTAGAATATTATTCAATTAAGACAAAGCACTGTTGTGTTTGCATGCATTGTCATTGCAGATTTTGTTTCCTTTAATTTAGGGATGCCAAATATCTTGAATGTCTAATCACGCAATATGCAGAGAAATCTTTATGTATTATTGGTAAGTCAAATGTGTCGTGGGGTAAAATTACTTGCCTTCAGAAATAAACAGGATCATCAGAGGTTTAGAAAATTGCCTCACACTCACTGAGTCATATGTATCATATATTGGAAATATTTGCATAATCTATTACCTTTAATTATTGATTTCTGGTTGTATTCACTAGATAAAAGTGAATCCTGACATTGGTAAGAGCTCATAGCAGGGAGCCAAATAGGCTAATAGAGATTTAAGGTAAACCAGCTGCCCAGCAAAGTCAGCAGAAGACATTTCAAATGATATTAGTGCATAGAAAATATCATCTTAGCTATATCACTTTGGGCCCCTAGGTCTAATGTTATAATGAAAGAAATAGATCATATCTACTTCTATCTGGCGCAGTTCTCTTTCGTTCAATATGGTCAAATCCTTCCTATGGGAAAGCCCTAAGGGCCCTCTCTTTTCTGAAAGCAAATACTACAGCGCCTTGATATCAAGGCCAGTGAGATGCTTTGCGTCTCAATATACTTTGAGGTCCCAAATAACTAACGCACAAGCGTCTCCTATTCAGAAGGCAACTCTTTAGCGGACGAGAGCATGGCTTTGTGTCTGCTTGAAAACATTTGCTAACGAGAATGTATTATTCTCCTTGGGTGCCTTTAGCTCAAAGTCTCAGAGTGGGAGAGTCTTTGAGTGCCTCTGGTCACCCTGAGAGCTCAATATACTTAATGTGGTTCGAGCTACCGTTGTAGCATCACAGCAGTGAACTTGGTGTTAGCCTGCACCAGCATGGGGCCAACTAGGTTATTTCAGCTTCGAACTCAACAGGTGTTTGTATCTTCTTCGTCAATGTGGTAAAATTCCTCAATCTGTGCTTTGTGCAGTAGATTGTGGGGTTGAACAGTACAGACTTTATTCAACATTACTAGTGCGCTCGGCATCTCTTGTGTAGAGTTAGTAGCATGCTAACTAGCTTGCTAGGTAGTAGCTAATGCTGGCATGCCTCACTAGAATAGAAGAAGCCAGGCCCTTTTTTCCGCTGGCTTCTTCGACACAGGCTCTGGAGGACGCAATAATGTAATTCCCCCCACTGAGTCTCACCCCAAGAGTGTAGAAACCTCATTGGCCCTCACGTTTCAGAGGCATCAAAGAGTCCTTGGTGTCTACGGAGCTAGTGCATGGCGATAGAGCAAGTGGCATTGAGCGAGGCTCAGAGCGGATTTTACACCCGTTATTTCCACGGCCTAAAGGGGTGGGGGGTACGCCTCGTATTGGATCTTAGGCAATTGAACAGCTATTTGACCGTTTTTGGGTTCAGTATGTTGATAATCAAAGGTTCATGGCAGATATGCACAAAGGCGACTGACCGGTTTACTTACATCGACCTGAACAACACATATTTCCACATTCAGATTCTTCCAATGCACAGGAACAACTTCAGATTTGCGTTTTGGAGTCAGGTGTAGTAGTTCAAGGTCCTTCAATTCAGGCTCTCCCTGGCTCCTCGCACATTCACCAAATATGCAGAAGCAGTATTGGGGCTGCTGATAGGGTGTAGGAGAATACACGATTACATGGACGATTAGTTATAACACGCAAAAACAAGACGAGAATCGGAGGAGAACATAGCTGGTCTGGTGGCTCATTTGCATTCCCTCTGCTTTATTCTCAATGTGAAGAGGTCTCTGGCACCAGCCCAGAAAAATAGGTTTCTAGGAGTCACGTTGTCGGACAGGGCTTATCTCTTGGAGAAGAGGGTAACTGCTTCTCAGCATTGCTTGACCCTGTTCCAGAGAGGTGCACATGTGGTGGTTCATGCCTACACACGTTTATTGGGTTTCATGGTGTCAATGACGGCAGTGGTACGTTTGGCTCACCTGTTAATGAAGGCTTCCAAACTAGCATGTACTGGTCTGAATGGACAATACCACTGTGGTAGAGTTTTTTTAATCAACAGGGTGGAGCACGCTCCTGGCGATGGCACAATCTAACGAAGTAGTTATGGTTGTGAAGAGCGAGGTTTCGGGCTGCACATATTTCGGGGCATCTCAACGTAGGGTGCTGACCTCTTCTCCAGGAAGAATCCCCTCTAGAAAGAGGAAGCTGCATCAGGTGGTGGTAGAGGAGATCTGGTTGCACTTTGGAAAGGCACACATTAATCTTTTCCCAATGTGGGAAAATGTGCAGTGGCTCAGTTTTTACAACAGATGGCGCCCTTAGGGCGGTCCCATAGGGAGGATTCTCGCCTTCTTTTACTCAAAGAACCTGGTTATGTATATAACCTTATTGTTTATGCAGATATAAAAAAATATACCTTAAAAACATGCCTCACTCAGGAAAAAAGAAAACTATATAGACGTGTATTAGCGCACGTCTTTAGATGAAACTCAAGAATTACAATTTGTGCTCTGTATGAAAATCCATTTAATCAGCTTTGCAAAACCAGACAGAAAACAAATAATGTGTACAGCGTGGGACACTCCAAACTCAAAATCTACTGCTGCTTCGTCATCTGTCCTATTCACTTCTCTCATTTCAAACTGATACCAAACAACATGGCTGAAAATATGAAACGCTAATTCAAGCTGTTTTAGCCAGCAGGTATATCTGTTGTCTGTTGAACTATTATGCATGGGGTTTAAAAGTGTCCTGAGGCTGTTGGTGGTGCCATATCATACTGACAGTTTCAAGGCTAATAACAATATAAAATCAACCAAAATTCAATAAAAAAACAGACCAATTTATACCCTTTCCAGAGAGTTGTGTAAAACTGTAAAAGCATTAGATATGTAATATAAAACACAGAATAACCATACAATAACAACAATAAGCTTAATATATGAATTAAATAACTGCATATCAAATGTAATTATCAGAAACCAAATATATACATTGATAAATCCATCCCTCCATCACGGAAGTACAAACACAAAAGATGAACAAACACACACGGAATTAAAAATCCAACAGTACAGCATTTCAAAAATATAGGATGTCAATCTTCTCTTTGTCTTTCTTTCACACACACAGTTTTTTTGCGCGTAACGTATTCAAAAGCAGACCAATTGGGCGTAATCCCACCCAATTTGAAAACACTGGAGGCCGTTTGTAAACCTTTGCGTCGCACAGTTTTTGGCTGTGGCTCATTTCAGTTCGCCGCTGCTAATGGCAGGAATGCAATTCAACCCAGACTTAAATTTACTTTTTTTGTTCCCATTAAAATGTACTCTCAGACAATTTAAATGTTAACTGATTTTTTGCCGCTGTTAATTTGTGCTGTAGTACTATGTCCTCTGCTGCTGTTTATGTTATGTCTGCTGTTTGTTGTAGGCCTGATAGGATTTTGACCGGGTTGTCATTGTAGATGACAACTGGTTCTCAATACATCCATCTGGGAAAAAATACAAGATGCAATTCTCACCATAGGTTAAATTAGGCCTTACATTTGCTGCTGCAGTAGATTTTCTTAGTATTTTCAATTAAATAAATTGATCCATGCAAAAATCTAAAGATATCACCTGGGCATATGGTAAGAGAGAAAGTGGATGCTCTAAATCTAAAGCTAGCCCAGAAAGAACAACTTACATAATAACTCGTTCTCTGTCCAGATAGATAAATCCTGCCATGGGGTTGGTCTTTATGTTAAACAGCTTTTAAAGCATTGGGAGATGTGCTAGCCTTATGGAAAGTGCTCAAAAAAGCTTTTATCACAGTTTAAGCCTCATCTACTTTTTACTGGTGATTAAATTGATACAGATAGTGGCACATGCCTACATCTTTGCTACATGATTTAAGAAGTTGAGAAATGTATTAAAATGAAAACTATAAATGTGTCTGTCAATTACAGTTTTTTTCGATCGCTTAAGCACGATATTGAAAACAGGGCCCATTTTGTCGAAACACTACACAACACACACCACCACACACACACACAATACACACAACCACACACACACAACCACACACACAAGTAACAGTACATCTGAGATCTTTAGCAAAATGAAACACTTCATTCAAAACTATACAATCATTTATAACAACCTGATTTTGTCCCTGTATGGCACACACATGGTTCACACGATCTAATTCTGTTTGAACCAGTTACACACTGCTGTGCTCAATCTAAAGCACTTTTAACATTTCAACTTTTTCAATTATATAGTCTGAGTTAAAAAAAATTCACAGATATAGTTTGAGTAAAGTTCATGAATATACTGACCAAACACTACACAGGACCAGTACTGCACACTGATAGACATATTTAATGCCAGATTGTAAAATCAGTTACTGTAATGCATCCATGCATTTCCAAAGGTTGCCTTTTGCAATGAAAACTATAACAGAACATATTGTAAATAGAATACAGTGAAGTACTTAAACAAAGCAAAAACATTTGTGGAGATAAATTAAGGAAGCATTTTTGTTCAAGACAGGTACCTGTTGTCTTTTTATAGTGCTTACGCCTGATTGGTGAGTTTACAATTAAGCTCCTAAGTGTCTGTACACCTGACGGGCGTGTTTGATCAAATGGTTCATAGTTGTGTTATTTTGGAAGGCTGTGCCTTGAAATGGCAAAAACATGACATCATGATAGTTCTCTGTGTCTAATGTAGAGAAGCGTGTGTAGCGTATTGCAAAAACGCTGTGTGTGGCGTATGAAGCTGAGAACGTGCTTATAGTTGTGCAGATCTGGGCTTGGGTTTTGCTCCTTGAGTGTCAGTATTCACCAACTGTGTTTTGTTTAAAATATGAATGTGTAAGCAATCGAAAAAAACTGTATTATAAGTTGCACTTCTTTATATAACTCGAAATTCATAGGCACATACTAAATGTCAGCAGCTGCATATCTTGCCATCATAGTTCCGGGTTTTTGTTGCACAAAACGGACATAGCCTGAGGTTGTAGCGGGGGAATTTGACCCGGTTGCCAAGCAATATGATTGGACTAGATGCTGTATGTGTGTGTGTGTGTGTGTGTGTGTGTGTGTGTGTGTGTGTGTGTGTGTGTGTGTGTGTGTGTGTGTGTGTGCGTGCGTGCGTGCGTGTGTCTAAGCATGTGGTAGAGGTTGGTACAGGTGGCATGTGTTTGGGCCCATGAAGATCATTGCCCAGCTTGGCCACAAGACTGAAACAGATGGGTTGGCTGCACAGTTTTGAAGTCTTACGGTACGAATGGGCTCTTTTCCCGCACACTGATAAAGGAATGATTGGAGAGTTAGTGTTCTGTGTGTGTGCATTTATGGATAAATGTATAAGAGGCTTTATGTTACTTTGTGTTTTTATAGGAAGTGTTTTCAATGCTACACTGGAGAATTGTACAACGTGTACGAAAGTATATTTTTTGGACAGCGTCACCGTTTTTGTTTTTGAGGCACTGTGCTCCAACACATTAGATTTGACACGGATCAAGGACTATGAGTGTAACGTGCAGACCTTTAGTTTAAGGGTGTTTACATAAATATTAGGTAAACCGTGTATTATTCCATCCTTTTCATACAGTTTCTTCATAGAATTTAAGTGTTCATGTTGAATGTTTGGTTACAATACCTTTGTATTTTCACCTGAAGTCTGCAACTGTGGCCAAAATACTGTCTAACAGTGCAAGGGATTGTGTAAAAGGTGGTGTCAGCTATGAGGCTAATAATGTAGGCCTGTACAGCGTAATTAAGAAGCAAGATGAGGTTGCTATTACCTTTTAATAAAACAGGACAGCTCTGAGTGCAATATCATGTTTCCACAGTGGCTTTTCTTCAAAAATAAAAAATACATTTGACTCATTAATACATAGCTTATTATGAGGGTTGGTTTGAGTGTCTAACTCTAGGTTAGATTTCAGTTTTTCAGATTTCAGCTACACAATACTTTCCATGGTTTCCATGAATTGCATGCCTCCAGATTATAAAAGGCCTCTGTTCAAAATGACAAAAATACATATTCTAATCATTCAGATTGGCCTGGCTGAGCTTCATATTTCATCATATTCCATCTATCTTGCATTCCACTGTAGAAATGAGCAGTTGGCAGCCTATTGGGAAGAGGAGGCGAGTCTAACCCGTCACCCCCTTTGGAGGCTTCTCAAGTAATGCTCGGGAGACGCTCCAGGAAAAGGCCACCATACAACTCCCCCACCCCCCTTCCTGTCCCTTCATGCCTCCTCAAGTGACGGAAACTGGAAGCATCATGGCAGCCCCCCCCCCCCCCCCCCCCCCCCCACCTTGGTGGAGTTAGCATTAGCATAATGAGCTTTTAAACATGCTGCTCTACCTGCCACAGCCTCCTGGTGAACTTTGCTGTCCAATGCCATCACCAGTTAGCAGACATCCAGTTCTTTCCTTTCACTGTGGACAAGGGAGGCATGGGAATGCACACAGAGGCAAGGGCCTTGAATCTTTCATGCCAAGCAAGAGTTTGCCATTCTGAAAAGAAAAAAACATTGGGTAATGAAAGAAACTGAGCTTGGGATCGAGAGGGAAGGTGCATGGATGGAAATCATACTTTAATCCTGAACATAATGCACATACATTTTTCATCAACCTTTAGCCAGTGAATTGCTTGGATCACAAGCATTTTAATTATGGAGGTTTTCAGGGATCCTTTGACCAGTGAGAAAACCTGTTAGCCATACGGTAGAATTAAAAACCAAGTGGAAACACTTTGGCAGTTTACAGATACAGTACCTTCAATTGAGTCAGTGTAGAAATAAAACCTTAGTTGCTTTTCTGTCTTTCTGTCTGAGGAAAAACGATTGTTGTTGAGATTTCGTGCTACATACACCTGACTGAATCAGGTGAGGAGGATTGACGGACAAAACTTACAAACAAATTGCTAGGGAACATAATACAACCACGTTGAATTTGGCCCACTACCTTGACTGAGGAGAATTCCAAAATCGACTCATTCAATTCGTGATCTGATTAAAAAGAAAGGGGAAGGGGACACAATGTAGCAGTAAATATTGTAAGAATGTACAGGTCCTTTGTACAAGCGACCTTATCGCAACACTAAAGCCTGATTATTTTCTTCACATAAAGTCATATGTTTGTAGCCTTGCTCTTCATATGCATGGCTTTATGTTAAAGGTGCTCATTTGTTTAGTGAAGCAATGGGCCATAAAGTAAGCTATGGTATAGCACTATTTAAAAAAATATATTATGATGTGATTAGGCTAGTACAAATGGCTGCTGATTTAAAGTCATTAACCAAAGGTTCTAGCTATATTTTTCTTAATGAATGAACAAAGTTGAGTCTGGCATAT
>JAPMUY010001616.1:0-192065 GCA_026901105.3 Galaxias olidus | reverse complement strand
GTGGGAAAAGTGAAGGGGTATGAATGCTTTCCGGGTGCGCTGTATATATATATATATATATATATATATATATATATATATATATATATATATATATATACACACACAGTATTGTGCAAACGTTTTAGGCAGGTGTAAAGTCTTGACAGTTAGAAAAAATTTGGTGTCCCAAGGCCATTAATTTAACGTAAAATGATAAATATGTATAAATATAATATTAAATCGCTCAACTCTTAGCCCTCTTTGCACACAGAAATATTTGTGTTGCAAACTATTAAATTAAGGTGTTACTGAGCTCTTGAATTTCAAATATCACAAATATCGAAGGACGAAGTGTAAGATATTTGTATAGATCTTTGCATGTTTTTCAGTGAAAGGCAGTAAGTTTTTGTAAAAAACCTTAAACAAATTTTGAATCATACCTGTGACACATCAAATATGTGGTATTCGAAATAAAATAATGTAATTGGTTCTGGGTACTGATATTTCTCCCATTCTAAGCATGAATATAAATAACCTTGAGATTATGAAAAATACGGATAAAATACATTTTTGGGAAAAAAACACTTGTTATACTGAATGACATTTTACAAGGGGTACATTCATATAAATCACAATAAAAATAAATTATTGGCATTATTCTTGAATATAACTGATACAAGTGCATAGGAGACACTAATGAACAAAGAAAAGCCTTGTAGGGAATTGTAACTGCTGTTTTATTTTTTTCTACTTTGAAAGCCTTATACATCTTTGATCCATATATATACTATATATATACACACACACACACACACACACACACAGACACACACACACACACACATATATATATAAATCTGAATAAATCAGACAGAAGATTGTAGCCAAGCATGGACAATCTCATGGCTGTCTATTTCCAGAGACCTTCATGTTCCTGTGTCCACTTTGTGCAATGATATCAAGAAGTTTAGGCCTATGGTACTGTAGCAAACCTCCCAGGAAGAGGACACATGAGAAAAGTTGACCAAAGATTGCAGTGAAGGATTGTTTGAATGGTGGAGAAAGGGCCTCGGACAACTGCAAATTCGATTCAAGCTGACCTTCAGACATAACCATTTCAACCCGCACCATCCGTTGCCAACTCCATGACAGGTGGTTGTGTAGTAGGAGACCCAGGAGGATCCCACAGATGAGAGAAAATTACAAAACAGATGAGACCAAATTAGAGCTTTACAGTAATCTGCATAAACTCTATATTACAGGAAATGAAAAAGCCTTCAAAGAAAATTGCACTGTACCAACAGCTTTGCTGCCTCTGGTTCTGTGTGCCTTGAATCTGTGGGTGGCCTCATGAAATTTGGCTATTACTGGGGTATTTTGTAGTGCCATGTTACACCCAGTGTCACAAAGCTGCGGCTCAGTCGAACATCCTCCAGCAGGACAATGACCTAAACGCACATCAAAAAGCAGATCTATGTTCAATTGACCCCCTGTGGAGAGATCTGAAAACAGCAGAAATCTGAGAGGACTGGCGCAGTTTGTAAAAGAAGAGTGGGTGAAACTAACAGTAGAGACGTGCAGGAATCTCATTGTAGTCTGGGAAGCCCCAGACAGCAGTACTTTTTTCTCCAAAAGCTGTGCAATCAAATATTTAATCTAGGGTGTCAATGCCATTTTTTTATTATTTGATTATTTATTGGGAGATGTTAAGTTCTAAATCTGAAACAAAGTTACTGTACTGTAAATGACAATTGTGAGTTTTTAGATGTGCAAAGGTGTCAATACAGATCATTGTAGGACAAAACAATCTTTAATATGTAAGTCTATATGTATTTACCCTGACAAAACAGACTACCTAACACATTATATTAGTTGTTTGACCAGTGTGTCTGATGTTAGCGTTGCCTGGCAAACCTCTTCATTAATTCCTTAAACAATCCTTTCTGACAGCAAATTTTGTGGACACTGATTTTTACTTATATCATGGTCATGGTGAAGTGTAGAGGCTTATATGTGGTTGTTGGCATGTTATGCACTAAGTAAGCAAAACTTGCCTACAAACATGCTTACCCTTATGGAAACCAGGTCACCTTCTTTCTCACTAACAATGCAGGTCCAGATCATCCAGTTCAGCTTGAAGTCAGTCCTTTAACATTCGCTGCATGAGGAAAATCACAAGCTAACCCCTCTGGAATGTGACCCTGTCCCAGTCAGAGCCAGGGGCTCCTCCTATACACATAACAGAATGTTTTTAACCCCATTGTACAGCTATTTTCAAAAACTGTCCTCAGACCAATCAAAAGACTGATAACAAAAGTAAATCTTTATTTTTGACATGCAAAAGATGGCATTTGAATTTCTAACATTGTTCAGTTGCTTTAGATGCACAATCATTTAATGTTTAGTCTAATTTACTAGTATTTCAAACACTTAATATGGATTCTGAAAAATAAGCAGTATGATATATTTGCATTTTATAGTAAATATTTTATTGCTAGTGGGATTGGGAGACTTCACAACACAGCACAGAAAACTCATTAATCAGAGTGACAATTCAATATACTGTTAAACTGTGTACAAAAGCAATTTAAAGAAGTACAAAAAAAAAGGATTACAACCCAGCATAAGCAGATATATTATTACCTTTTACTTTGATTCGTGAAGTAATGACATACTTCGAGTGATATCACATGCAAGTGAGCGATAAAGTACCCCATGCTTCTTGGGGTGTGCTATGGCTGCTTTAGTTAATAATCTTTTTTAGGGCAGTCTACTTTGCTTTCAGAAAATGTTAACAGGAAAGAAAGTGGTAACGTTTTTCCTGACACCTGATGCGTCTGGGACCATGGAATGCGCCAAGTCCGCATTTGTGGCAGAGGTTAACAATGATGTTGGCCTACGAGTTCACCATAGAGCTAGAATAGACTTTCTGAAAACATAAGACCGGGATCAGTTCTGAAGCCTTGTGCAAAATGCTGACGCAGTGCTGATGCGTTTTATTTGTTTTGTTTTTTACTGAACAATACACCAATCACTTAAAGTGCCATTGCTACAATCACTTATGAAATTACTTTTAAGAGCCAAACACGTCAATTATAGGAAAACTTCAAAACTAGCAGTGTTCAAATGTAAAGTCTCAGAATTGAGAAAATTGTCTAAGAAAGAGTAAATCTATTTACACCTTTACGAACTCAAACTTACTTGTGTACAGATACATATGTGCACAATTTATTTCAAACTGTTATTAAATTGTTAATTGAGTGTGCAGACTCGATTTTGCCAGCCCATGTTTTTTTTTCCTGAAACGCATGCAACTGCTTATGGAAAGCTAGATGGGAATCACTAGGGAGATAGTACAGTGTGTTTCTTTAGTTGTCAAAACTGAGCAAAAGGGGAAGAACTTTTTAAAAAGAAGTTTAGCTTAGGTGTGCATTACTTTCATCGAAACCTGATGCTGCATTGTTAGAAGAAATATTTGGTCTAAAGTGCACTCACATTTCTGCTGAGGGAGATGTTGTATGGGGATGTGAAACTGTTTATTCCACACAATGTTAATGCGAGGTCTAAATGGCCTCAAAATATAAGCTGTAACATGCTCTAAATAATTGTTATTGAACTCAAATTCTGCACCTCACATGATATTTGCATGGTATAAGGACAATTATTTTCTGGTTATCCCTATTTTTCAATATAACAATATATAAACATGTTGCTTTGGTAAAATTATTAACTTATCATTATTATAATTGGAAATGACAAATCATTTTTATATTTTTAATTACTAGTTCATTCGAACAATTCATTTAATATAACATGCTACTTTTGCATTCAAATAAACAATTTGCATACCCCTTATAGCCATGTTTTTAAGAGACTGTTTTTGCTGTTAAAGGTCAACATGATCACTCTTTTTTTTTACTTTCCATGCCCACAGTTCACAAGTAAAATCGGAAGTGGGGCAGTGCTTGTAACTCTCCAGCTAATGTCATAAAAGGTAGGAACATTTTCCAAAAACACATTGCTAAGAGGTGTAAAAACTCACTGACAAGGTGCAAAACACACTTAGCCAATATACACGGGAGATACAAATTAAACCCCTCCCCCAACGACTTTATTCAAATATCCGTTCCTTTAAAGAAACAGTCAAAAGTTGTATTTAGAGCGTGCATTTCTATAAAACATGGAAGTAGTATTTGCTTTAGTGGTTAAGCAAGCAGGATATATATTTGGTTTTTGTTATTAGTGATCATGTCGACCTTAAAATGTTTCGACTAAATAACCAAATCTTCCTCACCAAAGGACTACAATGAATGATTTAAGCCAATCAAACTAAGACTATAAAAAATGGCTGCATGCCAAGTTAAAATATAGAATTAAAAGTCCTTTGCATTTTATGTGCTGCCATGCACCACTCCGCTTCAGTCACAGAGCATAGGTTACTTGTACACTAAAGCCATAGCTGCAAACTGAGAGCAAAAGACACCTAAATGTTTTTCCATCCTTTTGTATTTTGTTGTTGAAGCACCTCAGACGGAGCTCACTGTTCTCCCAGTATATCTTGTAAACCCAGGGTGCAATTTATAAGAGAAAAGGGAAGGGAGTGGGGAGGTTTCCCAGTCTGCGCTTTTTAAATATGTTTTACCCAGAGTGGGAATAAGCCTTGTCCTATCCTGTGCACTATAACACTGTGACAATGGTTCCAGGTCCGGTTACCAAACTCCAAGAGCTAGAAGCGGCTAACTTTTGTCATCGCTCTAAATTTCAGTCAGTGGTCCGTGCATATCTACTGTTTGTATGGCCTGGCAGGACAGTTTGAATGACCATCTCTGCTACTTATGGATTGTTTTATGAGGTATATATTGCGAAAGGTAACAGGAAATTAAAGGCATATCAGAAAATGTAAAAACATTCTAACTTATATAAAAGAAGGCAATGCCATTCGGCCCCTTTTACTTTATGCAGTCAACTGGACAGCACACAGTGCTCAAAATGATTGACTTTCAACTCAATGAAGGAAGGCAAATAACAGATGGGATTTCAAACAAAATAAATTGAATATTCAAAAGGGATTACTTTGTAAAAACCTTACTATAACCCAAACAGACATGGTCTGCCATCACATTAATCCAAAATAATGCAAAACATATAGATCGTATCTCAAGACCTACACAAAACTGGCTAAAACTAGAATCCATACACCGTCTAGCTAGCCTACATTAGGTAAGATTAGGACAAACCTATTAAAAGCAATGAAAGAATATTATGAAGAAAACACACATGTAACTACAAGTAGGGGTTCACAAAAAATGGCCCACCATTGCTTTTTACATAGATTTCACACTGCATACAATAGCCAAAAGCCACAGATAGGACACTGGTTTAAGTTAGCATTATCATTCTGACTTCTATGAGCGATCGTAATATTTTGGATAGCTAGGACCTGTGAGGGGATACATATGTACGAGATGGGATACAATCTCTTTAATGGGTTACACAGTGGAAGGAAGTGAGGGGCTCTCTGTCTCAAGTTTCTGCTCTGGCAAGCAGCAGAGGAAAAGACGTCTCCCAAGGCTTTTGAAGGCAAACCTAAAGTACATGATGTGGGCCATGGCCACGAACGAGACGGAGATGATGACAAGGAGACCAAAGGCTTCAGGGTTGGGCGCCAAAATTACCATGATGAAGTGCAGTAGGTCCAGGAGGTAGTTCATGGAGTTTTGGACGCCACTTATGACTCCTCTCTCTGACTCTATCACATTCTCTTGAATTAGCTGAGTCACTGTTAGGTCAAAGGACCATAGACCTTGAAGAAAGGAAAGAACAGTCATTGGGGATAGTCTTTTTCTTTTTACAGCCACATTAAAACAGGAACAGACAATCTTAACGATGACAAATTATGTCAATTTTGTAATCACAAAATTGTTTGTTTGTTTGTGTCAAAGACTTCACCGCATAGTGTTTATGTCTAGGATATTATCAAAGAGCTATGTGAAACCTATTGGAAACAGATACAGTATGTGTCGAAATGAGATTATTGTTGTAAGGTGTTGCAGAATATGTAAAAAGCAAAAATAAATGTTTCACTGATGATACTAAATTGATACTGTCACCATATTGTGGCATGATTTCCCACACAGGGTCTAAGGGAAGTCTATTGGGCTTGTGTGGTTATCGTGAGTTAAAAACGGACTTCTCAAGTCATAGTTTGAATTGATCGTTTTTAAGGTAAACAGAAACCTTTGTATCAATAAGTCTTTGAATTACCTAGGTCAGGGAACCGTCTACATCATTTTTACTAACTGATCAAATTTCCCCAATGAGGAGCTAATGCTAAAAAGGCTGCCGACTGATATTTTACTAGATGTGACAGACCTGTAGATCAAACTACCCCATTCTAGGTTCCTGATTAAAACAAGGGGGTTGTTTCTCTCCTTTTGTTCCCCAAATTTGTGTTACTCACCAACTCTAGCAGCAATGACACCTGCAAACAGCAGGCCAACAGACATGTAAGACTGCAGATGAGGCAGTTCTTTAGTAGGTGGAATGTAGGTGCCGTTAAACGCCAGGTTGTGGTCTTCGCTAGTCAGTATGCCGGTCACGCTGTGGTCAGCTTCAGGCAGAGGCGCCTGGTCACCAAACAAGTGACTGTACAGGTCCCGAAAGGGAGAGACTTTAAGGTCAAAGGGGCTGCCTGGTGCAAAGACCGATGCCACACAAAGCAGAAGACAGGATAGCTGGACCAAACCCGAAACGAAGCCAGTGCGGATCAAACCAAATTTCTTCCGAACCAAGGTGAAAGCAACGGTGCCACAGATACCTGACACGGCTGAAGCACCCATGAACAGGCTGAGCACTGAACCGTTAAGGCCCTGAGTGTATGCGTAGCCCGTGGTGATGCAGTCAAAGCCCAGCACTGTCATGTAGAGGAACGCCAGGGACATGCCTGCCAGGAAGATGGACTGATTGTAATAGGCCACCCAGCCGGACTTAAAGATGTGCAAGTGTTGATTCATCTGGAAGCAGCAGCCTCTGTTCTTGGCAGAGTCTGGTTTGGCCACTGTGACTGTCTCATTCATAAGCTGGGAAGACTCCATGGGATTCTGGCCACTCTCCAACTCTGTACAAAAGGAGACAAGGAAAAGGCATAGAGAGAAAATTACAGACCATGTCTTAATGATCTGATCTTTTTGTTATGAGAGAATTTATGTATTGAAGCATGAATTTAAAGGGATTTGATGCCAATATCTTGCAATTTAAATAATAGTTACTTCAGTGAAATTACTACTGATCAGGTCTACATTACCTTTGAGTGCAGTGACAAACAGTCAATGCTGCAATGACAGTGACCGATGAAATGTAGAGCCCGCGCTAACATCAACCTACCAACTCGATTTTCCAACTAACGACACTCTACAAGCTCTACATTCCTAGAGGTGAGAGTATACTAATTCTACATTCCTAGTAACGCCGGTCTAACTTTTCTTTCCTACTCACTTCAGTATTTGATTCTTAACTTTACCTTTATTATATATCTACATTTAAATTATAAAGTATGTTTTTAAACCACAAACCCTCGTCTGGCATGCCATAATACAAATTTTTAAAGATTCGCTGTACGTTTTAGTGTATACGTTTACTAGAATCAGCAAGAGTCAAGCAAGCAGTATTTACAAGTTTCCCAATTTTTATGTTTTTTATACATGAATATGTATTAATGTTGGTTGGTATCTAGTAGTAAATTACCTTTACACCCTTGCCTATACTAACCTGATTTAGGTCTAAATTTGGAATAGAAACATCTTTGTTTTGTTCACTGAACAGATCGGTTACTAGCTTCTAAGTTTGGTGTTCTTAAGTAGACAGTTTAAATGGAATGAAGCGAGCCCATGCTTGTGTTACACAACTTGTATATTTTGGCTTTTATTAGCCTATGGTAAAATTGACCAGGTTTGCTTGCACTTTTGTTCCAAGGTAAAAGCCTTTGGAATTAAATAAATTAAGTTTATTTGAATCACCAACCGGTTCCTTATGTATTCAATAATTTGGATATTACTGAAACCTAATTCGTTGCTGCAGTTAAATTAAGTAAGGCGAGTAAAAGGAAAGAGTAAATTAAACCTATTTACCTTTATGGACAGTCAGCTGTTTGAGCTCCTGGTCCTCTTCTTTTTGTTCGTTTAGCTTTCTTCCGGCTTTGATGGCCAGAGCTGGTGTTTTCTGATAGACCTTCCAAAGTAGAAAGTACTCCAGACACATGGACAACAGATTCCAGCCTGAGATGAAGCCACAGCCAATAAAGTGGGAGCCAAAAGCCATAATCTGTCCCACCAACATAGGTGCCAAAATGTTTGTCAGCTGGTCTATAATCCGCACTGTTGCATTCATATCTATTAAACAAGGTGTGAAAAAAGGGGAGCAAAGTAAGAGAATATGAATTACCAACATTCCAACAGAATTACATTCAGCACTCACAATCTACGGGGAAAGCAACAAACATATGCCTATATGATTATAGAAATATTAGCTCAGGTTAACAATATGGTGTGTTCTATAAGATTCCGGATAATAACAGTAAAAAATTATAATCTACAAGCACAATCCAAAGTGAGGTGATCAACAACATGATTTTAAAATATTTTTATCCCTCAAATTCAATTGAGGGAAATAATTGTTGTTTCCTTTGGTTTTCCAAAGGTTATAAAGTGCAATGCACTGCAGGTTAATTTTTCTTTTCCAGTGAAGATAAGCAAATATAGTACAGAGCGCTGACGAATCACTGATTTGGCTCCATGGCCTGTGAAATGTGATATGGGACAAAAAGACTGTTAAATCTGCTTTACAACTTTTATTGAACAAGGGCAGCGAGGTAACAGAGGGGTTATAAAAACAGGATTGAGGCAGTTTCGAAAGGGGTCAAAGTTTACTTTACCGAAGAGTCAATTGCTATTCATGTGACCAAACTGAGACAAATAAATGATATGAACTGACCTGCCAGCTTGCTGCTGTCCTGTCCTGCTACAACCACTACCCAGTCTCTCTGTATGGAGATGGAGGTAGCAGTGCTAGCAAGATTGGCAATGTTGGCAATGGTGATGACCAGAATGTAGCAAGAAGTCTGCAATAAACAAACATATTCTTATTATGATTCCCATAGAAACCCATGTAGAACATCACACTACGTACCACAATACATAAAAAGTTCACACAAAAATGTTGAACAAGAACCCCACAGTACAATATATGATCAGCTAAAACACCCACGATAAAGAACCTCTACACACACAAAACACTTTTTTTTTTTTTTTTACCAGAAACAGCTAACCATACAATGTTTTGTCTCCACATGCAAGAGCAAAGAAACTGCCATGCTGATTTGTTTGTTATTTTGAGTTACATTATGGAACACCTGTTTTAGTCTAGAATAGTATAGAAACCCAAAATGAGCAGACAGAATTTCACTCTGCCTCATGTGTCTAAAGAAAGATGCTGACTGTACAATCACAAAAAAGATCATAATCATCACTTTTGCTTTTCTCCATTTCATAACCAGTCAAACCACATGCCACACTCTCAAAGCCAAAATCCCCTTTTTGTGCCAATTCCAGGCTCAGAATTAAGTAGGCCTTCTTGGTAAAGAAGTCTTATACGTATAATGGTCTGCTTCATGGCATGGTGTTCATGGCAACCCCAATAGTTAAATCTTAACAATTACATATCACAATTAATTTGCCAAGTTTGCCAAGAAAACATCCAGATGACCCCCAAGAACTGCAGAAGCCGAGTCACAGGTAGGGATGAACTGTTATGAATATTTGTGACCGAAACCGATAACATATATTTTAAATAAACTTTAGGCCAATTAGTCATTAATGGTTAAATTAATTATATAACTTTTCTGGACATTGTTCCATAACAAAGACATTGCTAGGCTGTGAAAATGAAATGATATATACCAACTTTTGTTTTTGTTTTCTGTGGTTCAATAAGACCACCCATAAGGCTTAAATGAGTACACAAAAATATTAATACATAATTGTGATGATAACTGAAACTGTGGCGGTCAATGTCTTTGATTGCTTTAACAATGCATGTTCTCTGTGTTGTCTCTAACAACTCCATGCATTCATGGTTTCTCAATACTCAAAACAGATCGCTGCACTCATGTGAGATCCCCAAACACATTTGAGTGCAACAGGCTGAACATCTTTGTGAATCAATTATGCCTCAGACTAATCATAGTGATAGGGCTGATCATGCAACTGTCCGTTGGCAAACTGAGCTATAAAACCCTGGATCACAAGCTTCTGGATGTTTGCACATAATTACGGTATAGTGGTAACCTAGTGGGTAGAACTGCTACCTGGTGACCAAAAGGTCATAGATTCAAGCCCATCTTGGAACACCACCACTAGTGTACCCTTGAGCAAGTCACTTAACCCTAATATGTTCCAGCGGGAATGCCCCTGTAATTTCATTGTACGCTGCTTTGGGAAAAAAATGTATGTTACCATGTGTGTCGCATGGCACACATTTGCAAAATAACAGCAGAATGTGTTTAGTGTGGCTCAAAATGATTACACTGTCACTTAAAGCATATGTCCTCCACAACGGAGAGTTAGTCATAGCTAGGAGTTTTCGTTATCGTCGCTTTTGTCACACATTTTAAGAACTAGTCGTACTCATTAATTGATGTCTCTTCATGAGCTGACTTATCAAGTTTTGTTGTTGAAATTCGTTATTTGAGGTTCCTCCTCTTGATTCTTCAAGGAGGCACACATTAGCCTACATTTGGCCGTTCTACTGTCATCCTCCGAAGCTCTGAAATAGCCCTATTTCTGACATCTTGAACACTAACCGTAGTTGAGAGGGGCCTCCAATTGGCTGCATGTAGTTAGAAATTGAGGCTGACGGCAAGCAAACATTTTTGGCTGAAGTCTTTTTCTTAGCATGATGGGCCTCTAGAACCAGCTGTGCTGACAAATTAACTCTAATTTTAAAGGCCAGTTGAAGTAGCTCGGTTTAAAAGTACGCAAACATTTTCCCACTGCTTAACGGATGGTAAGTACAGGGAGCCTGTGTTGGCAGTTACTGTGGCTAATGGTGGAGTACCCTGTTGTTGAGTAAAGTGGATGATTGCTTTTTCCACATAGGGCATTGGGTGCCCATAAATCGAATAATATAATTCAAATATCATCTATGTTTAAAGTGTTATTTGTTTAACTAAAGTTCCTTGTACATCTAATAATATAAAATTGGGCACATTTCTGACCAAATCAACAAAAAACATTTTAAATAGAATAAAATAATTTTGTCACAGCACTGTATCTGATTCTTACCAAAATCCATCCATTATAGAGCTCTTGTAGCTGTTCTTTGAACTGGAAGACTACCATCAACAGGATTCCACAGATTATAACAGCACAGTTCTGGACAATCAGCGAAGTCTGGGCCACTATTATGTTAAAACAAAATCATGAGGGACTTCTGGAAAAAACTTCTGGCAGTTCAGTTTAAAAGATCACGCCATTCTACTAAACAAATGGGTCAGTGACATATTTTGTATTCTTAATAGATTCTGATAGGAGTAACAATTAGAATATTGCCTTACCTTTAAGTCTATGATTTTTGTCTACCCAGTTGCCAATAATGGCCCCAAGCAACAACACAGATCCAGCAACTACTAGTCCATAGACAGCTGTGAGGAGAAGACTGTTGCCATAAAGCTCCACAAGAAATATGGCTACAGCAAAGTTCCACATTCGATCGCCCTGTAGAAACCAAAATATGCACAACCAGTTCAGGAGCTGTCCAGCTAACAAATAAATAATGCAATGTAGGCCAGAAGGTTTATTTAATTGTGTTAAATTATCATTGTGGTGGACTTATTAATATTGTCCCAATTCTCACAGAAAGGATCAAGGAAGTTCAAGTTAAAAAGCATATCATGATTAAACCACCACCACATTATACAAAAACAAGATACACGTTTTTGTGTATGTATATATGTGTGTGTATACATATATATATATACATATATATATATATGTGTGTGTGTGTGTGTGTGTGTGTGTGTGTGTGTGTGTGTGTGTATATATATATATATATATATACACATATATATATGCGTCTGCGTCGGCTGGGATAGGCTCCAGCCCCCCCCGCGACCCTGCATAGGATAAGCGGTGTAGCTAATGGATGGGTGGATGGACCCATCGTTATCTCTCAGTCAGTTCTATTCTATTTTCTCTTCTGCAGAAGACACAGGTTGGCATGTTTCATAATCAATATATAAGTTAAACACATAATGCTTGGAAATTCTACTATGTTCAGCTATTAAATCTGGACAACCTGCTACTCAAATGAGTAACAGGTTTCCAAGAAATCATAAGAAGACAACAAATAATCTATGTTTCGATTTAGACCTAATCCCAGTTGATACGTGACACAGGTGGAATTATTATTAAAGGACTTTATAAAATGTATATATTTTATTTTGAGTCTGACAAACTGAGTTTATAGGTATCTAATCCATGTATGTTCTGTAATGACACAGACAGAAGTTGGTGATGAACCATTGCTAAAAAAAAATTTGGTCATCCTCTTGCCTAAACAATGACACAGCGGATCAATCGAACACATTTTATTATATTTTTTTAAACTTGTTTTTGTTTGATTTCAGCGGTGCTCTAATAGCTAGTGTCTCTACTTGTCAATTGTTCTTGTTTCAAGATTCTTTTCATAAAAAAAAATTATTTTGTTTTTGCACCACCAGAGGTTGTGGTGTCCAGACAACAGTGACTCAGCATTGTTGTTTAGACTGAATTCCCAACATGCCAGTTCCTTGAAGACTCATCCATAACTAAAATAGGGACAACATTGAAGCCAAGGCCGCTGTTAGGAGTCAAATGACAAGGATTGGTTTTTCAAGGGACAGTGTCAGGGGCATGTGCGTATGGAGTGAGGTAAGTTTAGAGATTTAGGAGACTCTTTATGCTCTTCATTAGTGCCAGGCAATCTGAGGGCTTGGGCTTGTTTACCCTCAGGCAATTCAATAACATCAAAGCAGCCCACGTTTCCCCGGGACTGGAAATAGATGGTGGATATCGGAGCCACCAAAAATATGCTATCCATGCTGCTTTGGGGGATACCTCATTGCTGCTCACAGTTCTATGCCACATCACTAATGAGCACCGGGGGAGTGTGGCAATTTACGTGGCAGATCATCAGCACCTGTGAACACCAAGCCTACACAATAGTTCTACACGAGCTTCTCAAATATCTCCGGCAGGTAACTAAATAAACTCCTTACATTTGATGCTTTTGTTATTTACCAAAGAATAGTACTAGTTATAAAAATCTCTTCCTGACCATTGTTTAGGTGATGTAGTGCCAACTGGTGCGCTAAAGAGCATATTCCTTGTATTAAAAAAAGCACTTCCTGACAAAAAGTTAATCATGTTCAGCTGTGATGGGTTAACTGCCATGCTCCAGGTTGCTACCCATCTGAGAGACTTGTAATGGCAAAGCCGTTAAATGCTGAAGACAAAGTACTTCTTCTCAGATTATCCCTGCAAGTTTTCCTGTCCAACCACTAGCTTCAGAAAAACAAGTATCACACTTGAAGAACAGGTTTGTGTCCAGAAGATGGACAAATCACAGGCAATCCAGAACCTGAGGCGATTACATACAGTATGTCTTTTCTCTGGTGCATTCCGAGATTTCTCATTAAGGGATTTCTTAAATTACTACCTCTTAATCAATTTAACAACATCTTGATTTTAAAGCAACTGTACAGTAGTGCAGTACTACATTTAGGATTCTGCTGTGATCATTGAAATATGATCAGGATTACCCCCAACATTTTGTATTTTAGAATAAGCCGTTACTCCATTAGTTTAAATTGTCACTCTGAATTTTTAAATCTAGCAATTTTTATGGACATAGTCAGTTATGATAACATTAAATAAATCCTTAAATAAAAAATAAAAAACTCAGCTATTCAATTTTAACTTAAACCATGAAACAAGAGTTGCATTTTCATAGTTGTCTATATATATATATATATATATATATATATATATATATATATATATATATATATATATATATATATTATTTTTTTTTTTTTTTAATTTTTTTTTCTGTGTTGCACTTACCCATGTTGATAATGCATGTCCCATATAAATAAGGAACTTAGCAGATGTAAAAAAGTCTCGGAAAGATTCTGTGAAAAAAAGCATAGTG
Source organism: Galaxias olidus (assembly GCA_026901105.3). NCBI lineage: Eukaryota > Metazoa > Chordata > Actinopteri > Galaxiiformes > Galaxiidae > Galaxias > Galaxias olidus. Next base: position 177,839 of record JAPMUY010001616.1, on the reverse strand, counting down.
ATGTGAATAAGCAGTTAACATTTCTAGAATGTGTCCTAACAATTTGTTTTAACGGACAACTCTTAACAAAAAGTCATGTTTCAGTGCAACCTATGGAATCGGGAAGAAAGCTGATCTTAAAAACTTGTAACAAAAGCTGACTGGCTTTGATGTCACAATGCTCTTGTTCAAATGTAAGCTAGTCATAGTCCTACACAAAAATAATTAAATAAATAAAACAAAGCCACCTGCTAGGCACGTTGTCCAAAAAAACTGTTTTATTTCAATCCATGTGGCAGAATTTACAGAATGTTTTTAATTTATAGATTTATTTTATCTCATTAATTAAACAAAACAAAATCTGACTATCAGAAATGTATGCAAACAATAGACCATATGTCAGTACCTAATTACCTTGTTTTTTATGGGCTACCTGGCTCAACCTGTGAGACTAGACCCTTTAGAGAACTTGAGTAAGACTATGCCACATAAAACCAATAATGCAATGGCAAGCTCTCTAAATATTTATTTACATTGTTTAGTCTCCTGCTTACACATAATTTAAGACATTTAAAACAAGTAAAGGTCTAATATTAGTGAAATTCAGAATGTGGAGCAATTTACTTAATTTTCCCTCAAGGCTCAGTTGAACTATTATGGCAAACATGTGTTAGACAATAAACTTGTATTGCAAATATTTTATTATTACGAACTCTTATTATAATTCTTTATTCAGAATAAACTACAGAATAGTCTATGTTGTTTAAATGAATTGCCTTTTAATAAAATGTTATTTGATAAGTCCTAATGTAGACAAATTTACAATGCAACCCAACAATAGCTAGCTATATAGTGAACACAACTAGTAAGCATAGTTATCTCAAAGGCACATTCAATAATAATCCAGATTTCGAATTTTAAACTTTGTTCAAGTGACTTAAATCACATTTTCTTTCCCCCTCGGAAGATTCAGCCATTTTATTTGATATCATTGCAGAACACGTCGTAATCCTCTCAATTGCTTAATACTCCACACCATGCAGTAGGCTACATTGGTATAGATTACCTGCGTTTTTTATTAATTTATTTTAGTTTAAATTCAAATTACATCAAAAAGTAATCACAAGATTAAAACACAAATATAATGCTCTTTTTGGTTGTAATACAACCCTAAAAAGGTTTGCGTGAGAATGACTGCTAGTCTGTCCAGGTTAAAATAATACGTGTATATTTTGCTTTTAAAACATTTCTAGTTCAAAACTATTTCAATAATATCTTTGCATTGTCATGTTGCAAGAGTCATGCTGAGTATCATTCCAGCGAAGGTGTTTTCACGATTTTGCTTGGCACACAGACAGACCACAAAGCGCTGTTGTTTTCTATTACATGCTTATATGGAACGACCAATACTGTAGCCTGCCTTGGTGATAGCAGATTATTTAGTATTTGTGCATTTTGCATCACGCTTAGATATAAAGACTCGGTTTCATTAATGAAGACAGTATTTTAATAACCCTTACCAAAATAGTTAAATAATTCGCCGAAATCCTTACAACCGCAAATGTGCGGCAATCCAGAACATCTTGGAAATAAAGAAATAATACGTACCACAACAATGTTTTTTAGAGGCGTTGTCCATAATTGCGATTTCTTGTATTTCTTCTTAGAACATATGCACAAAGGTTACTTTTGTATTGAATAGTCCACTAAAGCTCCCTAGTTGCATTTAATATTTGGCAAATGCTCACGAGATCCCTTATCTCCTTTCCAAACTTAGCTATCACTGTAGCTGAAGTTGGAAAGAAATATATTTGTAAAAGTGTATTTCTTGGTAAACTAGCAAAACAGCAAATCGCAGAACCTTGCCAACCAGTCCGCCAGCTGATCTCCTTTCTGCACTCCACTCAACTGTTGTTTATGTCTGTACTGCTACAAGCAGGATACGTCATCGCAGTCACATGACAGGTTAGCAGGCTTTCTCAACAAGAACGCCCCTCCTCTTTGCTCACCGGTGGTCATCTGGGTTAAAGGCGCTCGCTAGAAGAAAGGTGAAAACCTGGCACTAAAGCGGTGAATGAAAGTGCGTTGCGGGGCGATTTTAACTGCATGAAAAAACTGAATGTGTTACTGTTTTTGAGTCATTCTACACTAGTTGTTGGTCTCACAGATGATCAGTGTTACCATCTATAGCGTTATTTTAATGTATTTTTAAGAGCAAATTTTAAATCCACTGATTCTTCATGTTAAATACCCAAAAAGGAAGTCAAATATTTAAATAATATGCTTGTGTATTTTACTTTTGCAGCATTTTGCTTTATTAAATCCATCCATCCATTAGCTTTACCGCTTATCCTGTACAGGGTCGCGGGGGCGGGCTGAAGCCTATCCCAGCGGACACAGGGCGAGAGGCAGTGTACACCCTGGACAGGTCGCCAGTCTATCACAGGGCCGACACATAGGGACAGACAACAACTCACACTCACATTCACGCCTACGGGCAATTTAGAGTCACCAATTAACCTGCATGTTTTTGGACTGTGGGAGGAAACCTACGGAAACACGGGGAGAACATGCAAACTCCACACAGAAAGGCCCTTGAGTCAGGTGGGGATTTAACCCAGGACCTTCTTGCTGTGAGGCAACAGTGCTAATCACCGAACCACCCTGCTGCCCAATTTTTTATTAAATGTTAAGTAAAATTGCAATTATTGTTTTAATAAATGTTAATATGAAACTACACACATCCCATAATGTGTGCATAATTTTAATCACAACCACAAACCATTTGACACAACTACATACAAAGTAAACAATCAAGTCTGCAGAATGATTCAAACTACTTCACAACAAAATATAAATGCAGACACTGATACACAAATTTAGGAGTTTTAGCAACAATTTGAGAACCTAGAGTAGACAAAGGTAGACAGTAATCTGTCTGGAGTCCAAAATGGTGCCTCTCATGGTAAATACATGCAACTGCGGTGCCAAGCTCGTTCTTAATTGACCACCCCTCTTAGCTGCATTTTGACTTGTCACTTTCCTTGACGTTGTGGTAAACCATCCCACAAGAGCTCAATAAGGTTGAAATCTGGACATTGTGCCAGCCAGTACATCAAAGACTGTCCTCTGGCTCCTTGTTTCTTCAAACAAGTAGTTGTTGCATAACAAGGAGAATGCTTGATATCATTGTCCTGCTGCATGCAAACATTTTCACCAATCAAGCATTGGCCACATGGGATGATGTGACGTTGTAAAATCAAGTGGTAACGTTTTTGGTTAATAATTCCTTGCACCCACCTTACAAGAAAAAAACAGTCCCATACCATCACATTTCCTCCACTATTCTTCACAGAAGTTATGAGTGTGTCAATCAGCATCATTTCCTTTATGCATCTCCTATGTTCTTTTCAAGCCAAACACCTCAAACTTGGATTTATCGGTTCAGTCTAAATAATACTTTGTCTTTTACTATCAAATACAGTTAACCCTCCAAAATCGAACCTAATTAAAAGAGTATATTGAAAAAACAAACGTTTGGATGTAAACGTTTGAGGGGTCAATTTTCAATCTTGTCAAAGTATTTGGCTGCACCCCTAAACTGTCGTCACGGCACCCACTTTGGGAAAGCCTACCCTAGAGGGTATGTTGTAGGTGAGACTTCAGGCACTGCATCTAATTTTCTTCACAGGGATTTTGTTCTTTGTTCTTCCATTGCAAGGGCACTTCATTACGTTCTTTCACTTGGAAGGGTGTCCAAGAGGGCACTTCATGAGTGTATTTCAATCAGAAAGGCACCTGTAGGGAACCTCAAGTTTGTCCCATTGTAAGGGCACCTATAAGGCACCACATACAATGTTGTCCTCTGGAGGGGCATCCATTAGGAGACTTCCCCGCATTCTTGTGCATATAGGGACACCCTTTACAACACTGCATCACATTGTATCCATTGGGGGGGGGCACTTCTCCATTAGAGGTGCACCTAATTGGCCTCATCTATAGGGCAAGTCAAGTTTTGACCATTGTAAGGGCAACTTAACACACATCTTTTCTTGCTTGCTCCTGCTATCTAAATGCTGGTTGTTTAGCATTGAGGTTGACAGAGACAATAGTTAGCCAACTTGTAGCCAAAAGGACCCCATTCCTCTTCTAAGCCATAAATATTGCATGTCAAAAAAACAACACTTCCTCGCTAGCTCTATTTAGTTAAAATTAAGATATCTGACTGAGAGTCACCATATCTATTCACTTCAAATTAACTGTATCCATTTAGGAATAGTCATGATGACCATGCAAAGTAGCATCAGGTCTAAATTATGCAAGATCATGCTTCGTGTGGAATGTTTGTTGCCAAGGTAATTGGATGGATGCCTGCAAATGGGTGGTATCAGGTAGCATAAATATTTAGCATCTGAAAAGAATATTCGTCTGAAATCTTTGGGTTGGGTAGTTGCAGTGGACATTACTTCTTGTTGGAGCTGTTTCTGGTGTTAAGCACAGGTCTCATAGGTATTTCATTAACTAAAGCCATTTTAATTGAAATGATACTTTAAATTAACGTGGTCTGAAAGGAATTCAATTCTATGTATATTTTCTAAGATAAAACAATAAGATAAAAATAGGTTTGCAATTATTTGCATAATATTGTATTATTTAACACTATCCTTGTGTTCTACATACACATAAATTAATATGTAAATAAATTCATCCATAAATGCGTGTTAAAATAATAATCTTTTCGTAAAGGAGAAGTTAAATGTTATTTAAAAAAATCCTAGACTGTTGATAGACAGTTGTCTATCCAAAACACAGAAACACGTTTACTATCTGAAAAAAAGGAAAAAGCAGCCTCAACAATATAATATAATAATATAATGTAATATAATAATGAAGAATGGCCTAATTAGATGGGAAAAGATTGCACTGATTCAATTGTCATTTCATACAGTAACCCTACATGGCCTATAGAGTAGCTCTTTCTTAAGCCAAACTGTGTTTTTTTTTAATCATAAATTGTTATCTTATCAACCGTCGTTCTAAAGTCCTGTCAGGCTATGCCAGGAAATGTGATTATGAACTCGTGTCAGGCTAGGCTTTGGGTCACACTATACGGAGCAAAGAAAAAAATGTCTGTCACGCACAGTTCTCCTCCATCACAAGCTGCACTTGGGGCCTTGCAAAACCTTCTGTACTACACCTAACAAAAAATCTGTTTAAAAACCCGCAGAAATAATTACTTGTAGGAATAATATCAAGGCTGTCTGGGTCTTAAAACAGACAAAAAGGCCTGAAGTAAATAATTTACAGCCTTAAAACAAGTCTATAACAGCTATAATCAGGACAGAATTGCGTACAGTATTCTTTTAAAACCAGTAATGTCAACAGCATGTCCACTTGGTATTATGCATCATTCACGTTATCCACATACTACATCTTTGTTATGACATATTTCCTTTGGTTAATTGGACATTTAGTCATATATTTAAGTTCCTTGGGTTGTTTCTAGGTGGTTATATCATTGTTTGTTGAAAAGCTTGTTTTGCCCTTGTTTCTTGTTCAAATCAAATATGGAATCCCTATTCCCCCAAACCCTGACCCAATTCCTACATGGTTCACCAATATGGATGTTAATACCTTCAAATTAACTGTGACAGTCAGCACTTTAACATCATTGCTATTGTTTAATTTTTCAATCCTATGTAGAACCACAACAACAAAAAATGTGTCACTGTCTAAATATTTGGCTGCTCTCCAAATACCTGGAAGGCATTGTAGAAACTGCTATTACTATAAATAGAATGTGTACCATCTACTGTATATATATGTAACCAGAACATAGTATTAAAAAGTTAATGCAACATTTATTTTGTATTGTCAACGCTAAACAATACCTTATTACCATAGCCCAGTTTCTTTTTAAATCTCTAAGGCACTTCAAGGTTTTCGTATTTACAAAATATTTTTTGTCATGAACCAATTAGGACTTTAACAGACAGGAGCGTTGATATTAAATATGGGTTGGTGGGTTTGTAAATTGTAACTATGAGCATTATATTTACTTGTGTGAAAGGAGTATATACTGTCAAATGCGAATATTAAATGACTACCCTGAACATTTAATATCATTGACTTGACAGCTGCACAATGACCACTTGTATCTAAGACCTGTTGAGCTATTAACTTATCAGTCCCAACACTGTCACTGTAGATAACTTAGACCTATTGAGGAGGTAAAAAACAGATTACAAGCAGGACTATTAGCGGGCTAGTATGTGAGCTCAAGCTCAGGGACCCATTATCAGTGGTTAGACATGTGCTGTCATGTTGTGGTAATAGGACCAGGAACTAAGTCTTTCTGAAAGTACTGTTGGCTACCTTGCATAGCTTTGGGCAAACATAGTTGTTTACTCCAAAGATGAACACAAAAACATTGTTACCTTGAATCCGAATGAATCTTTCACTTAAAAGTGCAAACACATTTTTTCCTCTAAAATTCTTTGACATTTTGTGTTGTGTATTCAAATGTTAACATTAAAAACACTATTTAGTACTTTTCAACCAAGTGAGAATAAAACATCTGTTATTATGCAAATCATTAAAAAAGGTGTTGACCAACATAACAAAATCACGTTTTTTCATATCGCATGCTGTACGTGCAATACTACACAACATTTTAATCTTATTTTGGTTACTAAAGAACAATTTTGCAGGCTGTTTAAGGTGGATAAAACCCTCCGTGGAGTAAAAAATAAATCCTCATCTTGGGGTTAAAAACAAATTACCTGATGAGTTGGGGTTTGCGGTGGCAACCACACCCATGCTTAAATGTACTTTACTACTTAATCCAACCACTTAAAGAAAAAACAACACCTGTTTGAGAGATTAAAAAAAGATTATATGCAAATCTATTAGTGGTCTAGTATTCTATCCCAAATTGGGGAACATCTTTAATTCATAAATGCAATGTTTTATGTACTAATACTCGCTTGGGCCTCCCTTTGCTCTTAAAGCAGCCTAAATTATTTGTGGCATTGAACCCAAACATATATATATATATATATATATATATATATATATATATATATATATATATATATATATATATATATATATATACTTTTGGAAGAAACAGATTGTTCTCTATTAACTGCAATGTTGAAACTTATTACCAACACATTGTAGTGCATTGTAGTACATTGTAGATTAGTTAGGGATCAGTTGATTAGAAAATATTTGTATATTCTTATGTGTATTTATCTTCTTATATTACAAATGAAAGGATTTTATTTTCGTCTGTCTGTATTTTGTCAGAGATAAGCTTTTACTCATGCAGGAGCTGAAGAGGAACCGTTTTTTATTTAAGAGTAAATGGGTTTTGGTGGTGTCTTGCTCGTGTATAGTGCCAACTGATCAGCAGAGGGCGGTGTCCTAAAAGGTAACTGCAAATGGCAACTACAGTTTTGAGTCAAGTTCATGACAGGAGCATACGGATTTGTTATTGTTCTCTAAATCATTCTGTTACTGTAAATTCATCCTTTGCATTTAAGATACATATAATGAAAAGTGGCCAGCCAAACCTTTTTAGCTAAATATTAGCGAAATGTTGATGAATCGCTATGTGTGATTTAAATTAACACAGACATGATTCATACATGTAGCTGGATGAGGGAATGTTAGAAAATATACGGTCTCCGTAAAACAAAAGCTAGGTAGTTCTGGTATAAAGGATAAGGCTAATATATAAATAGCAAAATAGCAAAATAAATCCTGCGAGATTAAATACATTTTCCCTTTGGACTAAATAAACATTTTAATTGTTAAATATGTCTGGTCAGTTTATAATTTAACATAGAGGCTACTTATTTCTTTCCGAATTTTTCTTTTACTATACCGGTTATGTCCGTTACAAATCCCCCAGCAGTAAATGGACATACTGTACATTTTAAGAATGGACTTCAGAGGACCCCCTTTTATCCCAACCTTTAATTGATTCCAATCTGTTGCCCTTGTGGCGGCCGGGTTCAAAATCGGCTTGGGCCTTTCTGCTGCATGTCTCCAATCCCCCCCCCCCCCCCCCCCCCCCCCCCCCCCACACACACACACACACACACACATATTTCCTGTCTACCAACTGTTCTGTAAAGAAAAAAAATAATAAAATAGAGACCTCAAATTGTAAAGTATTGTGATGTATTTCACATTGTAATTTAATTTCACTTTTAAAGTAATATCTCTTCTTTGTAATAATTATGTATGTCAGGTTTCAATTCCAAGGAAATTTGACTTTGACCTTTCCAAGAAAAATTTTGCAATTTTTCAAGTTCCCATGTGTCCATCTGTCCATATCTATAAATATGTTTTAATGTGTTATCCGGTTATATAGGGACAGATATGGCTCGTAGCAACGACCCCGGCACCCCATACTCCCGCAGTACCCCCCACAGGACGCCCCGGGGGACACGGTCATAGGCCTTCTCAATGTCCACAAAACACATGTAGACTGGATGGGCAAACTCCCATGCCCCCCCAAACAGCCCCGCAAGGGTAAAGAGTTGGTCCACTGTTCCACGACCAGGACGGAATCCGCATTGCTCCTCCTGGATCCGAGGTTCGACAATCGGTCGGAGTCTTCTTTCCAACACCCTGGCATAAGCTTTCCCAGGTAGGCTGAGAAGTGTGATACCCCGATAATTGGAGCACACCCTCCGGTCCCCTTTTTTAAAAATGGGAACCACCACCCCGGTCTGCCATTCCAATGGTACCGTCCCCGACCTCCAGGCGACACCAAAGAGGCGTGTCAACCAAGACAGCCCAACAATGTCCAGAGCCTTCAGCATCTCAGGGCGAATCTCATCCACACCCGGCGCCTTGCCGCTGAGGAGCTTCCCAACTACCTCAGTAACCTCTGCCAGGGATATTGCTGAGACTTCCCCCGAGTCTTCGAACTCTGCCTCCTCCACGGAGGACATGTTGGCGGGGTTAAGAAGTTCCTCAAAATGCTCCTTCCACCGCCCGACGATATCCCCAGTCCGGGTCAGCAGTTCTCCTCCCCTGCTCAACAGAGCCTGGGCCAATCCCTGCTTTCCCTTTCTGAGCCGTCTAACGGTTTGCCAGAACTTCCTTGAGGCCAACCGAAAGTCCTTCTCCATAGCCTCCCCGAACTCCTCCCACACCCGGGTTTTTGCTTCTTTGACTACCAAAGCTGCAGCCCTTCGAGCCGCCCGGTACCCGTCTGCTGCTTCAGGAGACCCCTGGGCCAACCAAGCCCGAAAGGCCCCCTTCTTCAGTCTGACGGCTTCCTTTACTGCTGGAGTCCACCAGCAGGTTCTTTGGTTGCCGCCACGACAGGCACCGACGACCTTCTGACCACAACTCCTAGCAGCCGCTTCCACAATGGAGGTTTTGAACATGGTCCACTCGGAATCAATATTCCCAACCTCCCCCGGGATGCACGAGAAGTTCTTCCGGAGGTGGAAGTTGAAGACTTCCCGGACAGGGTCCTCAACCAGACGTTCCCAATTCACCCTCACTACACGTTTGGGTTTACCGGATCTGTCCGGCAGCCTCCCCCGCCATCTGATCCAACTCACCACCAGGTGGTGATCAGTTGACAGCTCAGCTCCTCTCTTTACCCGAGTGTCCAAGACATACGGCCGCAGGTCTGACGATACGACCACAAAGTCGATCATCGATCTGCGGCCTAGGGTGTTCTGGTACCAGGTACACTTATGAACCTCCCTATGCTCGAACATGGTGTTCGTTATGGACAATCCATGCCTAGCACAGATGTCCAACAACAAAGCACCACTCTGGTTCAGATCGGGCAGGCCATTCCTCCCAATCACCCCTCTCCAGGTTTCTCCATCGTCACCCAAATGGGCGTTGAAGTCCCCCAGCAGAACTACAGAATCACTAGATGGCACCCTTTCCAGGACCCCACCCAGCGACTCCAAGTAGGCCGGATACTCCGAACTGCCATTTGGTGCATAAGCACAAACAACAGTCAGATTTTCCCCCCAGCGACTCGCAGCCGCAAAGAGGCGACCCTCTCGTTCACCAGGGAAAACTCCAATACAGCGGCACCCAGCCGGGGACTCGTAAGAATCCCCGCACCTGCGCCTCTCACCCTGGGCGACTCCGGAAAAGACAAGAGTCCAGCCCCTCTCCAGGACTTGGGTTCCAGAACCAGAGCGATGCGTCGAGGCGAGCCCAACTATGTCTAGTTGGTACTGCTCCACCTCCCGCACTAGCTCCGGTTCCTTTCCCACCAGAGAGGTTACATTCCACGTCCCTAGGACCAGTCTACAATGCCAGGGGTCAGCACGCCTAGGTCCCCGCCTATGCCTGCCACCCGATTGGCATTGCACCCGACCCCAATGTCTATATAACCGGAGTGAGAGCTGTGTCCGTATACTCGGCACAAAGTCAAATGCGTTTTCAGTGGGTGTTGGACTCCGCCAGGGCTGCCCCTTGTCACCGGTTCTGTTTGTGATTTTCATGGATAGAATCTCAAGGCGTAGCCGGGGGGAGGAGTGTGTCCAGTTTGGGGACCTCAGAATTGCTTCTCTGCTCTTTGCAGATGATGTGGTTCTGTTGGCTTCTTCAGACTGTGACCTTCAGCATGCACTGGAGCGGTTTGCAGCTGAGTGTGAAGCGGTCGGGATTAGAGTCAGCACCTCCAAGTCTGAGGCCATGGTTCTCTGCCGGAAAACGGTGGAGTGCTCTCTCTGGGTTGGGAGTGAGTTGCTGCCCCAAGCGAGGGAGTTCAAGTATCTCGGGTTCTTGTTCACGAGTGAGGGAAAAATGGAGCGTGAGATTGACAGGCGGATTGGTGCAGCATCAGCAGTAATGCGGGCGTTGTACCGGACCGTCGTGGTGAAGAAGGAGCTGAGCCGAAAGGCGAAACTCGCGATTTACCAGTCGGTCTACGTTCCAACCCTCACCTATGGTCATGAACTTTGGGTAGTGACCGAAAGAATAAGATCGCGAGTACAAGCGGCTGAAATGTGTTTCCTCCGTAGGGTGGCTGGGCTCAGCCTTAGGGATAGGGTAAAGAGCTCGGTCATCCGGAGGGAGCTCGGAGTAGAGCCGCTGCTCCTTCGCGTCGAAAGGAGCCAGATGAGGTTGTACGGGCATCTGATCAGGATGCCTCCTGGGCGCCTCCCGTTGGAGGTTTTCTGGGCACGCCCTACTGGTAGGAGAACCCGGGGTAGACCCAGAACACGCTGGCGGGATTATATATCTCGTCTGGCCTGGGAACGCCTCGGGATCCTCCAGGAGGATCTGGAAAACGTTGCTGGGGATAGGGACGGCTGGAATTACTTGCTGAGCCTGCTGCCACCGCGACCCGGCCCCGGATAAGCGGCGGAAAATGGATGGATGGATGGATGGATGTTTTAATGCGTACTTACATTTAAGGCCTTTGCTTTAGCAATCAGCCAATTTTTTAGCAAGAACACATTTGTTTTGTTTTTGTTGATTTTTTAACAACAGAAAGGAGAAGCAGAGGGAGCAGGGATAAAAGCAGGGATAAAAAGATGGAGGCATTGGGAGAGATAAATGAATAGTCAGGCAGACAGAACGAGACAGAGAGAAGAACTGTGTATGGTAGGGCTTAAGTACATAAAGGCTTATGCCAGTGAGCATCTGGCAGCTCAGAACACAGTGAGCTAAAGCCTTTGAAATCTGACTGATTGATGTAGGGAAGAATTTTGCTACACTCACCAAACTGATTGGATTGCAGGTTAAACAAGGACAGGAAGGGCCACAGCAACATAAACTGAAAATACATGACCCATGGAACACACATGCATTTTAGGAGCTTTTCTAAGGGAATGCAAGTTTGTCAAATAGCAAATAGTCCTCCTAACACAATAATTAACAGTCATTTGGCATCTTAAAGTTGGTTATTAACATTTTTCGTAGCCATAATATGATACTCTTTGACTGTTTGCAGTTTAAAAATTGACGAAGTAATACATATATTTAGACATCACATTGCATTACTGTACATTACACGTAAGTGCAAAAATGCATCCATTATTGTTGCCCAAATACATCTCTGGGATATAGATTTCTAATATATAATCTAAATAAAAAATTAATACTACTGTATTTTAGGTCACTGTATTTACTTATGTTTGTGCACTCTGGTACATAATGCCGGGGTTGGCTATTATGGTTTCATGGCCTAAAGACGATCTCGGCACATTACATCTTAAAATACTTTTTTTGTTGTTTTTCTAAATATAAAAAAATTACCATAAAGAACATTCACTGTATTGTGTGCTTTAATAGTAAAATATTTTAAAAATACATTGGTATTAAATGTATTTAAGATCAGATTGAAAGTTTAAACATGTATATGATTTACAGTAAAAAAATATATAGATACAATTTATAATTCTTAAAACACTTTTTTACATTCAAATCCAATTTGTGAAATAAATCAGAGAAAAAAAGCATAATTGTTTCTTACACTTGACTATTTGAGATGTAGCTCAAAATAAATATATAGTTTTAAATTACATATTTATTTCTAGAATCTAAATTTACAAATGTGGCATTTGGGAACTTAAATGTATGATTCATAAAATAAAAATGTATTTGTTTACTTTTTGGTTTTTACACACCCCATACCTGCGAGCCACCACAAGAGAAATAGGAACAGCCTAAACCTTGCATGTTCAAATGAACGGTCATAAACATACATATATAACAAAAACACAAAGAATTAAATAATATCAAAATATTACATTGAAAATATAACTATGCCCTTTAGATATTATTAAGAAAGGAATTGTGTGCCGTACAAGGTGTATGTGTGGAACCCAGTTGTGTGATGCTCATTTCTCAAGTATTGTCACCGGCTTTACATTCCATCTGTTCATAGGCCTGGATTCTGGCTTTGGCATGTGTGTAAATTGGTTACCATAAGAATTGTAAAAAACTATTATGACGAGTAAAAGATGTCCGTAACCTCTAACCTCTACTGTCCAGCTGCTTAATTATTTTCTTGGGCAGCACATCAAAGATGACGTAAATTGTTCATCTCAATCTCAACCTAATGGTTGCAATGGTTATTGGGGATTTTAGAATGGATTTGCATTTTAGGTACTTCAGTCTTGCATGTAAAATGCATCTGCCTTTGCTTGCAAGAGTATAGCTACAAGCATTACATATTTAGCTAATTTACTACATTTACATTCTATTCAACAGTGTAACAACATACTGTATGTGTTATATCAAGCTGAACAATACCTCTTTACAGTAATGTTCCAACCCATTTTTTTACTTCAACTATACCATGATTTTGTTAAGATCAAACACCTTCTATATACTTTATTGTCAAGAGAGACTAAATTAATTCAAACTTTGGAATATGAATAAAACTGGACAGGCATTCTAATAAGAGTGAAGATTTACTCTGACCTGGCTTGTAGGCTCTGTTAATAGATCTTTTAAGCTTTTTCTGAACATGTTTTTCCCAGTCTCGAGATAATCTAATCTATCGTTGTAAATCTGTTTGCTATTAGCATACCCTGAGAAAAATGGGTGGCATACAAAAAGGTGTGCCACTCACCTTACAGCCCAGTGGTGAAATATCTAGTGTCCAAGGAGAGGAGCCTCAAATACTGGGAAACCTAAAACATTTTTCTCACATTATGTGTATGACAAAAACGTGTATTTTTTATTTGAATTTGAAAGGATCAACCTAACCTATGCAGAAAAACATTTGTTATATTAACAGAATACAAAACAATTTTAGGTCATATTTGTTGTAGCATCTCTATCAATAAAAAAAAAATTGAACAAAGCAGGAAATATTTTCCGTTACAAGTCTCTATAAAAATTATGTTCAGTTTCTTTCTTTCTTTTTTTAAAGATGCTACATACAGACAACAGTGCTGAGGTTGATATTTAGTTTAATGTTTGTCATTGTCATGGCCTCGCCCATCTTGGGCCTGATTTCAGTTAATTGTTTGCATCAACCCCCTCTTACCTTGTTTTGTGTCTTGTTTCTTATTGGTTGATTGTTTCCCTTGGTTTTAAATTCAAGCCCTGATTCTTGTGATGTCCCTTGCCTGTTCATTGTTTGTTTGGAGTTCACGTGTTTTCTAGCTTGCTGTTGTGCTGTTTTTGTTCTTGGGCTTTTTGGAAATTAAAGCCCACCTACTGGAGACATGCCTGAGTTTGGGTCTTATCCTTCTGCTGACCATGACAGTTATAGAGCTAGCAGGAAGTGTAGAAACTTATGCAGTACAAGGATGGTGATGAAGGAGAGTGGGTTGCTCGTTACTCCAGAACCTGTTAGAGACCAGAGAATAAGAAAAGATAATTCCTTAAAATGTATCAACTTTGGACTCTATTAATTCAGATTTAGTTTTTTTCTCATCTGTTTACTAGAGTCTCAGATATAATTTACAAATCATAAAGCTTGTTCATAAGGCTCTGGGTGTTGAGGGACTGTCATGGATGACACGCCTTATCAACATTGCGTGGAAGTCGGGGACAGTGCCTAAGGAGTGGCAGACCGGGGTGGTGGTTCCCCTGTTCAAAAAGGGGGACCGGAGAGTGTGTGCCAACTACTGAGGCATCACATTGCTCAGCCTCCCGGGAAAGTATACTCCAGGGTGCTGGAAAGGAGGGTTCGACCGATAGTCGAACCTCGGATTGAGGAGGAACAATGCGGTTTCCGGCCTGGTTGTGGAACAACGGACCAGCTTTTTACCCTCGCGAGGATCTTTGAGGGGGCCTGGGAGTATGCCAATCCGGTCTACACGTGTTTTGTGGATTTGGAGAAGGCGTATGATCGGGTTCCCCGGGAGATACTGTGGGAGGTGCTGCGAGAGGATGGGGTGAGGGGGTCTCTACTCAGGGCCATCCAATCTCTGTACTCCCAAAGCGAGAGCTGTGTCCGGGTCTGCGGCAGTAAGTCGGACTCGTTTCCGGTGAGGGTTGGCCTCCTCCAAGGCTGCGCTTTGTCACCTATCCTGTTTGTGGTATTCATGGACAGGATCTCACGGCGTCGCCGCGGGGAGGGGCTGCGGGTTGGTGGGTGAGGGTGCATCACTGCTTTGCAGATGATGTGGTCCCTGATAGCATCATCAGTCTGCGACCTGCAGCACTCATTGGATCGGTTCGCAGCCGAGTGTGAAGCGGCTGGGATGAGGATCGGCACCTCAAATCTGAGGCCATGGTTCTCAGCAGGAAACCGATGGATTGTCTACTCCAAGTAGGGAATGAGTCTTTACCCCAAGTGAAGGAGTTCAAGTATTTTGGGGTCTTGTTCTCGAGTGAGGGGAAAATGGAACGAGAGATGGAGGAGAATTGGAGCAGCGGGTGCGGTGTTGCAGTAGCTTTATCGCACCGTTGTGACGAAGAGAGAGCTGAGCCAGAATGCAAAGCTCTCAATCTACCGGTCTATCTTCGTTCCTACTCTCACCTATGGTCATGAAGGGTGGGTCATGACCGAAAGAACGAGATTGCGGATACAAGCGGCGGAAATAATTTTCCTCCGGAGGGTGGCTGGCATCTCCCTTAGGGATAGGTGAGAAGTTCAGCCATTCGTGAGGGACTCGGAGTAGAGCCGCTGCTTCTTTGCGTAGAAAGGAGCCAGTTGAGGTGGTTCGGCATCTAGTAAGGATGCCACCTGGCCGCCTCCCTAGGAGGTGTTCCAGGCACGTCCAGCTGGGCGGAGGCCGCGGGGCAGACCTAGGACCAGGTGGAGGGATTATATCTCCACACTGGCCTGGGAACGCCTTGGAATCCCCCAGTCAGAGCTGGTTAATGTGGCCCGGGAAAGGGAAGTTTGGGATGCCCTGCTTGAACTGCTACCTCCTCGACCCGACCCCGGACAAAGCGGATGACGATGATGATGATGAAAGCTTGTTCATCTAGTTAGTTTTTCTTATTTACTCCCAGGACGACAACATGATGTCCAGACACAAAAAATAACAGGACACAGTGGTGTTAGTGGTCTTAGAGTAACATTGCAGTAAGATTAGTGCAGGCTTTTATGATTCAAGAATAGTTTTTGATAATGTTACACATATACAATTCTTAAATGGTTCAACTCTCACATCAGTCAGGAAATTGACATTGACAGTGACATACTATGGCCTGTATACAGGGGCCACCTTGCCAAGTCTTGCCTAGTTGGCCATGGAGTGCTGAAGACCAGTGATTTTACATGTGCATCACATGTACATTCATTACATGCCCCCACAAAACAAATTATTTAAAATTCTTACAAAAGCAAACTTGCCTTTTTTGGGTTGTTGCAGTGAAATTGCCATATTCCCATGATGTGGCGGAGCAGAAGACGTGCATACCAACACTGCCTTGTTGGACATTCTAGTGGGAAGGAGACCAGGTCCAGCCTGGTGAGCTGGCCAGGGATTTTCTAGCCCTGCGTGGCTTGTCTCTGAAGACACTTCAGCAAAGGCCTTGTTGCTTTTCCTGAGTGGCCGTCTATTTTGGATGTGAGATAAGGCCTCCTCCGCCAGCATCCCGTTGCTTGGTCTGATCCTCAACCTCGCCTGGACTTTAAATGTCCGAGCTTCGTCAGCCCACAGGTTGGAGGCGCGGCACTCGTAAAACCCTTCGTCTTTCTTTTGTACCTTGAACAGACTGAGGCTGTGTGATATCGCATTGCCCTGCACCCGCACAGCCTGTGTAGAGACATACCATAGATTATCTTTTTGTTCTGTTGTCTTTCTAATATTTAACGTGAAAAGTTAATTGTTTACTCTGAAATACTTCAGTAATACGTTTTGGTATTCTTTATCATATAAACAACAACAAAGATATTGTGTTGTATTTTAACCACTTTGTATTTGGTATATATGTTCATTGCCAGTTCATCATCATGTGCAGCTTCTACAATTACAAGACATTACTAGCAGCACTATAACGCAAACACGTGAGATTTATAAAAAATAATTTTAAAACTTTTTTTTATTCTAATCATAATAGTTGTTGTCAGGCTGGTGCGGGGCCCGTTTGGATGGTGGGGCTCCCCCGCCTCACAGGAGGTGTGGGGGTATACTTTATGTCCCTGATTACTAGCCATTAAATAACTATATGCTCAAATTAGGCAGAAGGTCGATGATCGATTTTGTTATCGTATCATCGGACCTGAGGCCATATGTTTTGGACACTCGGGTGAAGAGGGGGGCAGAGCTGTCAACTGATCACCATCTGGTGGTGAGTTGGGTCAGGTGGCGGGGGGAGCCTCTGGACAGACCTGGTAAGCCCAAGCGTGTAGTGCGGGTGAACTGGGAACGTCTGGAGGAGTCCCCGGTCCGGGAGGCCTTCAACTCACACCTCCGGCGGGGCTTCTCTGGCATCCCTGTGGAGGCTGGGGGCATTGAACCAGAGTGGGCGATGTTCAAAGCCTCCATTGCTAAAGCTGCGTCTGAGAGTTGTGGTCTCAAAGTCTTAGGTGCCTCAAGGGGCGGTAACCCTCGAACATCCTGGTGGACACCGGTGGTCAGGGGAGCCGTCCGATTGAAGAAGGAGGCCTTCCGGGACATGCTGTCCCGGGCGACTCCGGAGGCAGTTGCAAGGTACCGACAGGCCCGAAGGACTGCAGCCTCGGCCGTGGCAGAAGCAAAGCAGCGAGTGTGGGAGGAGTTCGGAGAAACCATGGAGAAGGACTTTCGGCTGGCGCCAAAGCGGTTCTGGAAGACCATCCGACACCTCAGGAGGGGAAAGCAGGGAACCATTCAAGCTGTATACAGTAAGGATGGGACGTTGTTGACCTCAACTGACAAGGTGATTGGGAGGTGGAAGGAGCACTTTGAGGAACTCCTGAACCCGACAAACCCACCCTACATAGTAGAGACAGGGCTGGAGGATGATGGGAGATCAGCATCAATCTCCCTGGCGGAGGTCACTGAGGTAGTCAAACAACTCCACAGTGGCAAAGCCCCAGGGGTTGATGAGATCCGCCCAGAAATGCTGAAGGCTCTGGGTGTTGAGGGACTGTCATGGATGACACGTCTTATCAACATTGCGTGGAAGTCGGGGACAGTACCTAAGGAGTGGCAGACCGGGGTGGTGGTTCCCCTGTTCAAAAAGGGGGACCGGAGAGTGTGTGCCAACTACAGAGGCATCACATTACTCAGCCTCCCCGGGAAAGTATACTCCAGGGTGCTGGAAAGGAGGGTTCGACCGATAGTCGAACCTCGGATTGAGGAGGAACAAGGCGGTTTCCGGCCTGGTCGTGGAACAACGGACCAGCTTTTTACCCTCGCGAGGATCTTTGAGGGGGCCTGGGAGTATGCCAATCCGGTCTACACGTGTTTTGTGGATTTGGAGAAGGCGTATGATCGGGTTCCCCGGGAGATACTGTGGGAGGTGCTGCGAGAGTATGGGGTGAGGGGGTCTCTACTCAGAGCCATCCAATCTCTGTACTCCCAAAGCGAGAGCTGTGTCCGGGTCTGCGGCAGTAAGTCGGACTCGTTTCCGGTGAGGGTTGGCCTCCTCCAAGGCTGCGCTTGTCACCCCATCCTGTTTGTGGTATTCATGGACAGGATCTCACGGCGTAGCCGCGGGGGAGGGGGGCTGCGGGTTGGTGGGCAGAGGATTGCATCACTGCTTTTTGCAGATGATGTGGTCCTGATGGCATCATCAGTCTGCGACCTGCAGCACTCATTGGATCGGTTCGCAGCCGAGTGTGAAGCGGCTGGGATGAGGATCAGCACCTCCAAATCTGAGGCCATGGTTCTCAGCAGGAAACCGATGGATTGTCTACTCCAGGTAGGGAATGAGTCTTTACCCCAAGTGAAGGAGTTCAAGTATCTTGGGGTCTTGTTCTCGAGTGAGGGTAAAATGGAACGAGAGATGGGCCGGAGAATTGGAGCAGCGGGTGCGGTGTTGCAGTCGCTCTATCGCACCGTTGTGACGAAGAGAGAGCTGGGCCAGAAGGCAAAGCTCTCAATCTACCGGTCTATCTTCGTTCCTACTCTCACCTATGGTCATGAAGGGTGGGTCATGACCGAAAGAACGAGATCGCGGATACAAGCGGCGGAAATGAGTTTCTTCCGGAGGGTGGCTGGCATCTCCCTTAGGAATAGGGTGAGAAGTTCAGCCATTCGTGAGGGACTCTGAGTAGAGCCGCTGCTTCTTTGCGTAGAAAGGAGCCAGTTGAGGTGGTTCGGGCATCTAGTAAGGATGCCACCTGGCCGCCTCCTAGGGAGGTGTTCCAGGCACGTCCAGCTGGGCGGAGGCCGCGGGCAGACCTAGGACCAGGTGGAGGGATTATATCTCCACACTGGCCTGGGAACGCCTTGGAATCCCCCAGTCAGAGCTGGTTAATGTGGCCCGGGAAAGGGAAGTTTGGGATGCCCTGCTTGAACTGCTACCTCCGCGACCCGACCCCGGACAAAGCGGATGACGATGATGATGATGATGATGATGATGCTCAAATTATTTGCTCATTATTTTATAGACCAAAGTCACATATTTCTAATAATAAAACCTTTTCATGAAAAGCTTTTTTTTTGTGTGTGTGATTTACTGCGTCCCCAAAATAATTTTCCACCCTGTACGTTTGTCGTTTTTCACCTTTTATCAAATTGCCTCCATTGTTCATGTGACAAGTGTACATGTGCAGGTAACATAATTTCCTTATGATGGAATTCAACTGAACTAACTGAATTAAGTATCAACTCAGTTAAATAATTTAATAGGCGTTAAATGACGTTGACCTGTGGGTAACAACCTTAAAGTTCCTCCCTGTTTGGTGATTTATATTTTATTTTACATTAAATAACTTGTTTTATGTAAGAATTCCAATGCTGTTTACAGGCAGTGTATTTATATTCACTTTATTTTATTTATCTCCACATCTTGGAGATTTCAAGCACCATGCTCAGCAAGTGGCATATGAGCTAACCTAATTTGGGCTCTAGATCACTTAAAATAACTAAATCAGACTGAATAGATGTTTAATAATAAAAGCACAAAATGTCAGATGAATGCAGAATCCAAATGCTCTTAAGTGCACACTTGTTACACAGTTATGTTATTATAACAGTACAGTAGTCAGTCTAGTTCGTCAGTAGATTTTGTTCAAATCAGTAAACATTTAGCTAAAAATGCAAGTAGTTATTGTTTTCAAACAAATGATTTTTTTTTCTGCATTTGTATGAATTTAATGTCCAAATAAACAATTATCTTGTCACTCTGAATCACTATGATTCAATTAACAAAGTTGAATCAACTTGTTAAAATATCTTTTAAGCTTCTTGATATCTTTCTATCCTTTTTTCATAAATCATTCTTCTTTGCCATCTATTTACACTTGGGACACAAATTGTGTTTTTCAATCCTTTGCATTATGTGCCCGAGAATTTTGCTTTCTCGTCTAGTTTGCTGTATTTTAGAACTTCAATTTCCCATTTGTTTTTCGTTGACATTCATTTACCCTTAGATGTTAAAATGTGCAGTATTGATCTCAAACGTTAATGTTGTTGGCTGCTTCTACCCATTTATATGATCCATATTATTTCATGTGATCATAGAAAAAAAATTAAACGCTACTTACACTAATTTTTGTGGCATCCTTGGGACTGAGCTAAAAATAGAAAAGATGGATGATTATTATGATAAAAATCTCAGCATGTCAATATAATTTTTTCACAAAGAAGCATTGCACTTTCCTTCAAACACTTTCCCTTCGATTTTCAGTCCCATTCAAATACCCTATCAGTGTACTTTGCTTTGTAGAACTCAACAGGATGAAGATCAGTAGAGATCTTCACAGATCCGGCTAAGATAGGGTTACAGACTTTAAAATGGAAAAGCAGTAATCAAAAAAGCAATTATTCATTATTTAACCTATCTTAGGCTCTCCATTAAAGACGTTTTTAATTAATTTACTGGTTGGCAGACATAATAAATTTTTTTTATTAGATCTAAGGACGATGAAGTGTTGAGTATGGTTGAGTCTGCTAAGTATTTTAAAGCACTCATACATCGATCCCCCTTTGGAACAGATTAGCAGACCCTAGGGGGTGGAGATGGGAGTCCCATCACCTCATCTGAGAAGCACAGAATCTAACCTTGACTTCAGGCCATTTAAATACCTCCCGCTCCCTCACTGACATGGACATTTGATTGTGAACAGATTTGTCAAGTGTTTAGTGTGTGTAGTACACACAGTATGGTGGCTTACGTCAGACATTGAGTTATCTGCCTGAACATTTGCTGAATCTTCATATCTTACAGTTCAAGTTTAAGCCAGATAAATGGTGAACTATCTTTGATAAGCAGAACATCTTGGGTAAATGTGTGTCAAATATTAATAAACTAACCAGGTTAACCGGGTTGGCAACCTTTTTTTAAAGGGGGTTGCCCCACTGATTGTGTTGAAATTAAGATCAGATGAAGGGAGAAAAGTTGTGTGGATTTGATCAGAATACTGTACTAATCTCGTTGTGAATTTAATTTAATCAATTAAATCAATATAAAAGATTTTTGTACTTTCAACCGGTTCTGGCATAATATACAAAATATACTCTTTAAGATGTACAGCAATGGGTTTTGAATAGCTCATAACATGAAGAAAATAGAGAGTGGGGCATAGTCTGTTCAACCACACTAATTTGTTTTAAACTAACCCAGCAGCAAGAATTCTGTGCCATTTTCCCCTCTACTTTTAAAACATTGATATAATGCCCTTACTATCAGACAAGAAGCTACACAGTCGTTTTGTAACTGCAAAAGGCACTGCTTGTTAGCCAATAGACACACGTCTGCATGCATGCAGACATTGACACAACCAACACCATCAGCATCACCTTGAAATTGTTGGTAGTGGCACTTATTTGTAGCTCTTGTGGTAATTCTTTCGATGCAGTTCCTTTCAGGTACCACCATTGAATTTCTAGCATTCTAGAAGACGGTCCAGAGGCATGGAAGGCACATGTCATTTGCACATCCTGTCCTTCCGCAACATTCATATCCTTGGGCACCTCAATAAATGAATCTTGAGTGGAGAAAGTGGTTGGGGTCAGACAAAAAACATATATTTATACATAGTAGGTTGCTTGTAATCTAGCCAATGCGTTCTAGTTCCGTTTAGGAGAGCAGACGCAATATTAAACTATCATTCTCAACCCACTGACATACTTTAACAAACATTAAATAAAAGTGAAAATGTCTTTCTTTTCACTTTTAGTATTTTTACAAAATGTACCCGTTAATCTTTTATTCGGCTTCAACAATTAAGCAAGTCCTTTACCATGACAATGCCATTATGTTGTTGACTTTTGGGATAACAATCAATGCTGTATTAAAGTTTTATAGTATAGTAAAAGTGACATTAACCCAGTCAACTCAATCAAACATCATTGGCAATAAATTGTATTTGATCACAACAGTAGTGTTATGTCTGTACGACTAATAGACTGTATTATACTATCTGTAAGTTTTCTAAGTTCACAGTCGGCATATCTCCTTATGTCTACCACCTATGTTACCCAACAGCATTTGTATTTGGTGGGTGGGAAACCTGTATTTATCTCCAATTAATTATTATTGTCCTCAAGTCTAATATCTTATATTAAGTCTTATTATTTGTTTACTTACCATTCCCACAGAGTATTAAGGTTACATTTAGAATAAAATAGTAAATTACAATATGAAGTCCTTGTTTATCCATTTTGCGTATAAAACAATGGTACAAAATATAACAAGATTTTCAATCAATATTATTGCTTATTTTTTCGGCAGCATTACGAAGCTTTGATTGGCTTCATTTCAACAAATTCTGAAGACTCTGTCTTGTAAAATATCCTCTTTTGTTCCCAGAAACGTTGGAAAACTTTCAGCTATTCTATAAACGGCAAACATGTGTCAAGAAAGACCAATAGTAGCCTGTATTGCAGAATGCAGTAGCCTAGTTAAGTTTTCACTTTGACAGTAGATGCACTGCATGAGCATGGCAATCAAATAATTCTATCACATTCATGTCTTATTCCCCAAAATTACTTGTCAAGTCTAAGACAAACTCCTTCAAGGGGGGAAAACGAATCCTCATCATTGCTAATCCGTCGATGATGTACTCTTCCAGGTTCATCTACAAGCTGACCTGGCCATCCTTATCCGGAAAATAATAAGCAGCCCTCTTGAGAACACGATATCTGCTGTTTATTTAACAACACATTGAAAAAAGTGGTTAATTGGTCCGTCAATACAAGCCCAATGTACACTTAATTCTTCATTGCAAGCCCACATCAGTGAGCAGGTGCCCAACACTGAGTAGTTTTGAGCAGAAGTCCCTGCTCTGGGCTCCAAGTCATTGCCACAGTCCCATCCCCCCGTAGCACACCCGTTGTCCCAGATGCGCATTGAACCAAATCTTTTAAGCCTCTCAAAATTAGAAACTAGTATCATGTTAGGTTATACAAATATTATGTGATCCCCAATTTGCACCCATTAGTTGTAAAGGTTGTACTTCTTGCACACTGCAAACTTTCTGCACAAGTATGCTTGTCGGGGGGGGGGGGGGGGGGGCGCTGCGCTAAGTGGTATTGGGGGTGATGCGGGGTGAACGGGGATGTAACTTACTTGTTTGGCTCGCTGACAAAAAAATAGAAAGATAGCCACACACATTGGCGCACATGTCGCCTGCTGAGAAATTACAATATGTTGCCGTTCCACATTGCAGTAAAGACAATAAGAGAGATCACACCTGAAATTAAATCAGTTCATTAATTTGCTTTGTCTCAAAACGCAGAACCCTTTGAAAAGTGTCAAGAAACCATACCAGGAACATAATATACAGTGATGAAGACTAAAACTACCCAGTTAAAAAAGCAGAGCATTGTTGTAAACTTCATCAAGGGACTTTAAAATGGTTGGGGCTGCACAATATCACCTTATTACATTACGTTGCAGTTGTCATGATTTTACAGTTGTCATTACACTCTCAAGAGAAAATCACCTCCCATAGAGAGCTCAAAGTCTGATCCTCAACTTCTTTGAGAGTTCTAGCACATGGGTCTTAAATCACAGCTGTTTATTTAACCAGATACCCAAATGTTTGTACACTGCAACAGGACTCCAACTTGGAAAAGTTGATATTTAGTCTTAGACTCAATCAGAACGATAATGATCCCGATATAGATATATTGGCACCAATTGTATTTGTTACATCTTATCTAATTTGCAGATTTGCCCACTTTGAGGTCACATATTTGAAACAATTAACACACAGGCTGAAACAGAAGCTGTAATGACACATTTTGTTTGCAAAATGCTCAACGCTAACAAAACATTTCAAACATGCAACAAAAGCAAATATTTGCCTCAAACAACACAACTTGTGGTCAATTTCATATATTCTTTCAATCAATCATTACACAATAGACAACAAAATACAGCTAACAATATGAACTGGTTCAATCATAATTTGTGCGATTTGCCTGCGCAAGTGATACATCACTTAGTTATAGTGTATATAATGTGACAAAAAAGGCAAGTAAGCGTATCACATCATGAATTGTATTGCTTTCTCCAAAGATTTTACGAGATAACAAACCCTGCTGCACTCTGCAACTTTTTACACTTTATTGAGATGCTCTGTTGAAATACTGTAAAAAAAATAAAATAGAAAAATAAAAGTTTGCTTCGTTAATTTTACGTATTCTTATGTGCAGGTCTTTCTGTGCCCATGAACTGTTGTTGGCATGTAAGACCTACAGTAAGTACCTAGACTAGACAAATTCAGACATTCTTTATGGTACAGCTTTTGTACTACCTTCTTTCTTCACCAAAGAACGAATAAAGAATTTACCCAAAATCAGAAATACTTCTAAAAAAAAGGTTATTGTACTGCACCAGATTTTTTAATGCCATTCTTTTATCCATACATTTTTCAATCTCAGAAATGCTGATTACTTTAAATAAACATAAAATAAACATAAAAGCAACCAAAAGCAACGTATGGGTGGACATATTGCCAAAACAAATGTTGACTACTATAAATAACATTAACATAAACATAAAGGCAACCAACGGAAATTTATGGGTGGGAATATCCTGGAGGTGACATCTTTAGATGTCTAAGGACTGATTGCTGATTGAAGAGCTGTGCAAAGGAGTTTCACACAGGGGCATAAGAGATTCATACCTATGCATTCAATGTATATCAGCTGTGAATAGATGTTTTCCTTTTAACACAGTTAATCCAATAGAGTCTTTATAGATCTGTGTTAACTGTTTTGACAAAGGGTGTGAAAAATTTCTTAAACCAATGAAAATGTTTTAACACATTTGCAAGAGAAGACTTCTGCTGTGCTAAGAAGGTGATGATGAAGATCAAGTGGATCCCAGTTTCATTGTCTTTTATATTTAACTTTTTTGTTCTGTTAAATTATATGATATTAGGCCTGTAGACTTTGAGCTCAGGAAGTTAGTCGTTTTTCAAATTGATGACTTTAGGTTTGGAACTACACTTGTCCAAGTGGCGGCGGTAAGGCTGGATTTTCGTTGGTTCACGACCGCCATGACCGTTAGGGAGGAGGAAGAAGAAAAAGGATAAGGAAGTAGTACAGAGTAGAAGAGCGCAAGGTCGTATATGCGAGTCGTACGCAGTCAATAACATCGAGATGATGTCTCTAGCTGCTCGGTCGGGAGCATTTTCTCCATACTTACAAGCGACAAATTTCGCAGTTGCCGGACCCTTGAAAGCCCTAATACCAGGGGTGATTGTGAAAGGAGAGAAAATTCTGGTTGACACAAAGAAACCATTCCTATGTCGCGAGTCCCTGAGTGGCCAGAGTGCCAAAACCGGACCTTCGGTTTCAGTTTGCCTAAATGGTAAGTCAGGCGTTTGACCTTAATGTTGCCATGCAAAATATAACAAGACATCGAATTTTTACTTATTTATAAATATTTTAGGTTCAACAGAGGAAAGGCTAGCCAATAACCTGTTTCTTCTTCTTTTGAGTTATTTGCATGACGTACTGATTATTGCCGCCATCTACTGTCTGGATTTCCTTGTCATAATCTTGGACCACAAATTAGCCCCCACAAATAACCAATCGCAAGTATAACATGCTTATAGCATGGCAAATACAAAAATCTAAATGTATCTTATATCAATTACCAGTTTACTAAATTTACTAATTTAATTTTTACTAAACCATGCATATACATACATATAGGGGTCGACCAATATTGTATTTTCAGGGCCAATATACCTATAAGTAATCAAGGAGACCGAATAACCGATAATTGGAATCGATGTACATTTGCAGTAAAAAATTTAATCTTGATGTAAAAATGTAAAATAGCGCAACACACAACTTTGATGAAATGTCTTTATGCATATGTTTAATGAAAAGAGAACCTTTCAACTGTATATTAAAACAAAATGTGCAAGCAGCTCTCAGCAGCATTTCTTATAAATAATACTTGCATGCTGCAGTTTTACAGCTTTTCTTCAGAGAGAAAGTTATAATTGAGGCCACATCTTAATGTACGATTATGCTTCATTAAAAACATAGGCCTATATCTTAGCTCATTTTACAACACCACTGGCGGATAGCCGACTTCAACAAGCGTGTTCCAGACCTATTCATTACTTTTAGGTGTCATCTGGAAATAATTCCGTTGTGTTGTCTGTATTTGCAACGTGTTTTCTAAATGAATTTAATTTGTGTTAAATGTGTTTTCTTAATTTGCAGTGCATTGGCCTCAGGGCCACCGGATATTCTAGCTAAGGCAGTCTAATTATTTTAAGCATTGCAATGTTGCAAAGGATATGATAAATGTTGATGTAGCATTATAGGTGACTAACCAAAAGCGCAGAACAACTGAAGTTAGTCAGTGTTATTCCAAGCATAATTCTACCCTATTATGTTTTTTTCTCTCTTTATTTTCACAGACATATTTGGTGGCCTTTAATCAGTATCGCCCTATGGTTTATTTTCAATATGCATCGATATCAGCCCTAAATATTAATCCTCCCTAATAAAATTAAAGTGTCCACTCATGGGACCCACCCCCTTTCAGGGTAGCCATGAGATACCACTTTGTGAATAGTATTTACTTGAGTTCTTCCATACTAGTTGCCAAAGAAGCCTACTTTCTCCCTTTCTATGCAAGCTAAATATGTTGTGAATGACCTTATTAATATTAATCAAACAATTATCTCTGTGGTTATTCTAGGCCGTTCCTGTGTCCGCTATGCACACACAGACATCAAGGTGCCAGACTTCAGTGACTACAGACGCCCTGAGGTGCTCGACCCCAAGAAGTCGTCCCAGGAGAGTAGTGAGGCCCGCAGGACCTTCTCATATATGGTCACCGGTGCCACAGCTGTTGTGGGTGTATATACTGCCAAGACGGTTGTCACACAGTTCATCTCCTCCATGAGTGCTTCGGCCGATGTTCTGGCTCTGTCCAAAATCGAGATCAAGCTTGGAGACATCCCTGAGGGCAAGAATATGACGTTCAAGTGGAGAGGGAAGCCCTTGTTCGTCCGCCACCGCACCGAGAAAGAGATTACGGCGGAGGCTGCTGTCAACTTGTCTGAGCTCCGCGATCCGCAACATGACAAGGACCGTGTTGCCAACCCTAAGTGGGTCATTGTTCTCGGTGTGTGCACTCACTTAGGGTGTGTACCCATCGCCAACGCCGGAGATTATGGAGGATACTACTGCCCTTGTCATGGGTCGCACTACGATGCGTCTGGTCGTATCAGGAAAGGCCCCGCACCATTGAACCTGGAGGTGCCCTATTATGAATTCCCGGATGAAGATACAGTTATTGTAGGATAAACTTAAACTAAGTGTTCTCGTAAGACCTATATGCCGTGGTATACTGCTGCTGATTTCTTTCTGCAGAAATATAGCACTAAGGTTCTGTTGTCTATGTGTAAAATATAAGCTTAGTGACACAATTGCTATTCAGATGCATTACAACAACTGCTTGTCTGAAGAATTATTTTCCATCTGATATTTACATACGCTCACCTTCAGTGTTGAGATGTTGGATAAATCATTGTAAGTAATAACATTGTAAGTAATAAAATTTTAAATAATAATTCCAACTTCCCCTTTTCTAGTGTGTGTGTACGTGTATGTCAACACTATGATGCTGCGAATATATCCATCCATTAACTTTACCGCTTATCCTGTACAGGGTCGCGGGGGGGCTGGAGCCTATCCCAGCGGACACAGGGCGAGAGGCGGGGTACACCCTGTACAGGTCGCCAGTCTATCACAGGGCTGACATATAGGGACAGACAACGACTCACATTCACACCTACGGGCAATTTAGAGTCACCAATTAACCTGCATGTTTTTGGACTGTGGGAGGAAACCGGAGTACCCGGAGGAAACCCACGCGAACACGGGGAGAACATGCAAACTCCACACAGAAACGCCCTTGGGTCAGGTGGGGATTGAACCCAGGACCTTCTTGCTGTGAGGCAACAGTGCTAACCACCGAGCCACCGTGCTGCCCCCCCCCCCCGCTGAGAATATCATCAGCATCGTAGTGTTGACATCATTACTTTAACTGTTTTCTTACTGGGTTATCTCATGCATTTCCCTATCTGAATTCTCAGATTTCTTAATTTAGATAATTAGAGACGGAAGGCTGTGATGTTGGGTCCTACTCGGAGTTTCACAAAATGTGTTCTTTAGATTAATCATCCCTCATAAAATGTATGTATATGACATACTAAAGTCTTCAGCTCTCCCTCTTACCCACAGGTAGGTCTATCCTACCTGGTACCTCCCAGGAAGGGCACAGACAGTGCACTTCATGGGAAAGGACAGGTAGACACAAAATTCCGGTCATAAAGTCCCACTTGCCAATTACCATAAGGTACAATAAGTATACCTTTCCAGTCGAGGTCGGCATGTCACATCAGGTATGCTAATTGCACTATTACACAATTTGCGAACGATTCGCAGCAATACCTTATTCAACGATTCAGCGCGTGCCGAGACACAGGAAGTGTAGTGGATACCATTGCATGGACGTTTCATCCAAAGCCCCTTTGCGGTATGAGCGTAGGCTTACACATTTAGGTGTGGTTGACCTCCATGGGAGCATCGCACACCTTCTTTCACTATGTGAAGCGTGCTTAAATTGTACACGTTGAGATAGCAACTTAATGAAGTCCGAACAACACTGAAGGCATCGTTAGGATTGACACTGCACAGTCACTCCCTTGCAGTAGGAGGCGTAGTTGTGTAAAAAAGAAAATAACCAGAAAATAGGAACTCAACTTGCCACAACAGTAAATTGTACTCGCTAGCGTTAGTTGGCTTTATCATTTGTGGAAACTAACTAACGTTAGCGATGTAGTCCGAAAACTAAAGTATTGTATGTCGTTGTGATTGAATGTTTAAGAGTGTATGTGCATGTGTGTGTGTGTGTGTGTGTGTGTGTGTGTGTGAGACTGTGTCTGTAAGCCGCGATGTATCAGCATTGGGTGCTCACGTAAATAGCTAACTAAACCTATCGAGGTAACGTTAGATAGTTGGCTAATAATACTAGTACGATTGAATTGTCAAGCTAGCTTGCTAGTAAAGTTTCCTAATGTATTCAGCTGTTTGCTAGCTAGCTAACGTTATAAAAGTAACGTTAACACAGAAGAGGACAAAACCCAGACTATGTCGGCAAGTAAGCCAAAGAAAGTAAAAATGGCTACTAAATCATGTCCGGAGTGTGACCAGCAGGTGAGTTTTTAAAACCCCATATTAGTTAGCAATGGCTAAATCAATATTTTTTTTTTATAAAAACGTTAGCAGCACATTACCTCACTCATCATTCGAGTTCGAAATGGACCTATCTACTCAGAAGGGGCCAGACCAACGTCAGCTATTTGAAAATGCTGCAATGCGTAATTGTTGATTATTGAGTTATGCTTTGTTGAGGACGTTTTACTGCGGTATGTTGTGTCTGTTCGATGTATTGAAAACAGATACAACCACGTAAAACGTTCTGAGCGTCATCATGTACGCTAGCATGAGGACTAGGTTTATGTTTCCCTCTTTCTCCATAGATTCCAGTTGCTTGCAAATCCTGTCCTTGTGGATATGTGTTCATTAGTAGAAAGCTTCTCAACGCCAGACTAAGTGAAAGGACATCACCAATTGGTATTCTATATTTTTTATAGAACCGTCTTTTTCCACCAACAAATGTTTGCATGGTGCCAAATATTGTTGTTGACACTAAAGATCAGACGTGATTAGTATTTAAACACTTGATTCCCGGAGTTTAAATGGGTCTGAATGAGTTATATAACTTTATGAATCCCTGCCAGAAATGTAATTAGGGATCTACGCTCATGAGCAATATAAGTAACACAATGTTCATCTTATATTTAATGTAGTATAAGGTTATACAGGTACTGATTTCTCCAAAGCTTAATACCCAAAAGAGGTTTTCTCAGACTGTTCATCTCATAGTAGGAGTGAAGGTCAATGTTATACATAATTGGTATTAGTTTGCATTCTAAAATTTTTCCTCTGGATCAGTAAATGTTGCTCTGTCTGATTTATATCATGTGTTGTATATATTGTTATGTCTACTAATCCACACTTTTACACATAGTATAGACATCAGTGAAATTGAAAAATAAATTACTTTTAGGAATGTTAGCTTTGAATTTGAAACATAGCAACTAGTAAAAGCAGTTCTAGTCTTTGCTTGTAATAATCTTCCAATAATAAATAACATTGAAAACCTGAACATACCATTTGTGTTATTTTTATTTTGTAGACAAGTTGGATCAAAAGCGGAGAAGAACGGAAAGGGTTCGACGTGACAGGATTGATTCTCCCTCAGCTAACGATACAGAAAATCGTAGAAGATCCCGCTCCAATATCCAATCTGATCCAATTCGGAGAGGACGGGGCAGACCTAAAACAGTTGGGCTTAAGAAGCAGGAAGAGGAAAAAGGTAAACCAGGAAAAGGGCAACATAAATAAATGCTCTAGACTGGTCAGTGTACATTCATGTTGACTTGATACATTTTTCCATGAAATGTGAACAGACAAGCAAAATATACTAAAGATCAATTCTACCAGCAACTATGTTACAGTGTGTTTTTCATATTTTCTCCATTTTTGGTATTTTTTCTTTTCTTTGTCTTTTTACAGAAAAACAAGAGAAAGAAGTCGACATCTATGCCAATCTCTCAGATGAGAAAGCCTTTGTCTTTTCTGTGGCTTTGGCTGAGATAAATCGAAAGATCCTGGGCCAAAGACTGATCTTATAAGAGAGCGAATGAATGTGACCTGGAAACCAGGTCGGCTACTCTAAGACTGGTCATGACAAGCTATCAGACTGTGTGTAAGGCACCCGGGAGTTACAACATGTCAAGCAACATCACCATGGATTTTCAAAACAAATTCAATCCATTATTTATCCTACAATTATCTATCCCAAAAACAAGTACATAATCTATTTGCTTCTTAACGTAATTTTATTGAATTGCTCTCAAGTCAAGTGAAACACTAATGGTTTTTAAAGTTATGAATTTGTAAATTGCACCTCACTCCTAATTAATGAAAGTATTCTAGAAACTAGATTAATTAAAAAAATTAAGTACTTTTACAAAGTATTTATGAATTTATAAGCAATACTGTTTAAAGTGGGAGGTTTTTGTAGGTTTTAAGATTTTTTATCATAAATGTAACTGCTATTACACTCTTGCTATTTGCCTTTCTGAAATATTACTAGGATATGGCAAAATGCCCAACAATAGAAATTCAATTAGGCTAATTTATTATTTAATAATTTGATTATATTACAGAATGTATTTGTTTTGTATAATAAAACCGATTCGCACTGATGTTTTCCAAAGTAACTAGTAAGTAGGTGGAATTTTTATGTATGTCTTCTGTTATTCTTAAAAAGATGCAGTGTGCTATTTGCGGTAATTTAATTGTTCAACATTTATTACATAGGAAGTAGGAAAATACATTTAAGAAACGTTTATTGAAGATCTGTGGAATTGGAAAACATTCACCTAGCGAAAGTGAAAGTTAATAAATCCCAAATGTAACATTGCTGTTACGTAATATACCTATTTTATCACGGTGCTTAAAGATGTTGCTTTTACATTGCAGACACCCTATAGGCCTACTCAACTTTGCAGGAACTTGTTTGTTACATTGAGGCAACTTTACACCTCAATTGTAGGTAGTCTACATCTTTACAATATTTTCTTCATAAATACACCTTAGTGTTATTGTAGATAAATAAATTATGACATCCTCTGAAAACGGTATATCATATAAATGATCGACTTTGAATTGAAAAAGTGAGATATGTCAATTGAGTCACAGTATTTGTTGGACCCCTACCCCTTGTGGTTGGACAGCCTATGCCACGGTTCCCTGGCCTTTTTGTATTTCATGGTTTTGAACTTGCACCTGCTTTTGACCCCGAGTTTACCTGCAGACTTTGTACCGTTTAAATAAATTACCTCTGCACTTTTATCTAGACAAATTGGATTCCTTACTGCCTCAAAATAGTATACAGCAGAGGGACGAGATTTTCACCAGCCAATCGGAGACCATGGCCGTCTCATCTGTGAGCATCTCACTCAGTTGGGGTCAGTCATGCACAAGGCTCTACAGATGCTCCACCAACATTCCACTACCACAGAGGTTTCCTGCTTGCTGCTCGGCAATTTGGGAGAACAGCGGGAAAGAAGCTGGGCCATACAATGCTTTATTGGCTAAACTCAAGACGGTGTTTGACAATACCCTGGAGGGCAGAGAGGGAGGTGAGTGACTGCTGCAGCTCCAGCAGGATGCTCGGTCCGCAGCTGATTATGCCTTGACCTAGCGCACTTTAGCCGCTTCCGGTGGCTGGAACGAACCAGCTTGACGAAGCTGTTCAGTAAAAGATTAAGCAAGGGGGTCAATACGGACAATTTAAACCTTACTCTGGATGTTCTCATCAAACTGCTGGCCATTAATCTGGACAACCTACTGCACCAGCCTGGTTGCCCCCTTCATCTACCTCTAACCTTGGCCCACTGGAGTCGGGAGTCAGAATCGTAGAGGTTGTGCACATGCGTCTCCCCGTTGCTGAGCGTCGATGTAGAGACCAACTGGGGGTGTGCAGATACTGTGGCGCCTCCAAACATCAGCTGCAGAACTGCCCAGTTTGACCAAAAGCAATACGAGTGCAATCCTTTTGTTAATCCATTATCATGAATCCAATATTGTGAATCCAATATCGTGAATTGTATCGAATCGTGACTTTAGGGCAACAGTACATCCCTAACCGCTACCCTCTCCCTCTGGTCCCGGCAGCCATCAGACTGCTTTGTGGGTCCCGTTACTTCACCAAGCTGGATCCCCGCAGTACCAACAATCTTATCCGCATCCAGGCGGGAGATGAGTGGAAGACGGCCACCTCCGGCCATTATGAGAACCTGGTGATGCTGTTTGGTCTGGCCTAGAGTACTCAAACCCGAACCAAGGGCTTGGGTCGGGCCTGAAAATACATGTTTTTCCCTGGCCGGGTCGGGCCTCGGGCTGCAGCAAAAGATAAAAATATAGTGCATCCGGAAAGTATTCATACCCCTTCACTTTTTCCACATTTTATTATGTTACAGCCTAATTCCAAAATGGATTAAATATGTTCTCAACATTCTACACACAATACTGCATAATGACAAAGTGAAAAAGGTTTTAGAATTTTTTGCAAATGTATTAAAAATAAAAAAATAAAGTATCACATCACCGCAAATATAAGTATTCACACCCTTTACTCAATACTTTGTTGAAGCACCCGCTTTCATATAGTACGTAAGTTTAGTTGCTAACCACAGCAGGTTTTATGCAACTATATTGTTTCTTCTTACTGACATTCAGCATAAATGGTTCACGCTACAATTTATTGATTAACTCCGTCATTTAGGCTGCTCGGCTCCAAATGACTTTTTTACGTGATCGTCTTGCACAGACTCACTCAATCTCAGGCAGAAAATAACTAAGTGTTCTCTCCACTCTGTGCTGTTTTCCAACTGACAGCTGCATTCAACTATACACGCAGGCACACTGGACCAAAAACCAAAACAGAACAGGGGCCCGGGTCGGGTTGGGAATTCAGATAACAGATTTGGGCCGGGCTCGGTTCGGGTCACAACTCCACCGGGTTGGGCTTGATTTTTAGGCCCGTTGAGTACTCTAGTCTGGCCTATGCCCTCTCGGTCTTCCAGGCATTCATCATGAGGTGTTCAGGGACATGCTCGGATGCCAGGTGGTTGTTTACCTCGACAACATCTTGATTCATTCATCTACTCTGGAGGAGCACGTCATTCACATTCACAAACAGTCATTCACTGCTTGCTGAGATCACTTGTACGCCAAGTTAGAGAAGTGCCAGTTCCACTAGACAACCATCACCTCCCTGGGCTACACTTTGACCACAGGGTGTGAGGATGGAGGAGAAAAAGGCTGACTGAGCCGAACATGGTAATTATAGTGCTTCCTGGGTTTCACCAACCTTTACCACCGTTTCATCTGGGGTTTCAGTTCTGTGGTAGGTCACCTCACTAATCTCCTGAAGGGTGGTCCCCGCAAACTGTGCAGGAATGAGGGGTCCACGGCTGCCTTGCGCTGCCTGAAGAAGCTCTTCACTTCCACTCCAATACTGAAGCACCCAGATCCTGTGCTACAACTCGTGGTTGACGTGGACGCCCTCAAGGCCAGCAAGGGGGCAGCTTTGTCTCAGCTCCAGGGTACCCCACCATCTGTGAACATTCACGACAGTGAACTCGGACAGGAGATTGCCAACATGCTTCCATGGGTTCACTGGGGGGGCAGTGTCGCATTTACTAATCCAGAACGTACAGACAAAAACGTAGAAGAAACACGGATGCGAACGGATAGTGACCTCACTATTTTTGTAGGTTTTTTGCAGAGGGGTTGTACAAATGTCTGTATTTGCCAACCTTGTCTGCTAGTCGCTCTTCAAACTGCTCCATTTCTGTTTTATTGGCGATCTGCATGTTTTCCAACCAGAATATTACTGGATATCTTGTTGCTTCCTCATTCCTGCCCTGCTCAACCAATCAGCAATTGTTTGACGCATGGGAGAGAAAGTGGCGCACTTTTAGGATTCGAGGACTGAGAGCTACTCTTTTCCAAAAAGCACTTCTCTGCGTAGCCTAACATGAATCTTCGCAGAAGAAAAAACCAACCTTAAGGAGGATCCCGCTTCTTCCCTCAGGCTGGACCTATGCTCTGGGGTAAGAGCCCATCTTCTGACCTGTGCACATATGTCACTCGCTACAGGACATTCGGGAGACACCGGGAATTTCCTGTTTTTTGACTCCCACCTGTTTTTGACTCGGCTGACTTTATACCTTTGAATCGAAATAAATAAACTCTGCACTTGTATCCAGACTTAGACTAAATTGATTCCTTACAATGCCGCTGCTGAAAATGTTTATGGGGCCACATTTAAGAAAAGTAAGCAAGTGCGGTGTTTAGAAAGGTGTCTATCAATATACATGTTATAAATATAATATAATACATAACATGACTGAAAATGTTATTTAAATATGGTTTTGCAAATTGACCAGTATGCTCTTCTTAGTCCTTTGATTTGTCATTTCTTTACTATTATGCATCAATGAGCTATAATTTGAATGGAAGTCAATTAGGCACCATAGATCACAATACATTTTATTTCTCAAAAAGTATACGTAAATGCTATCAAAAGGAAACATTTCATCTTGAATCAGAATCCTGTTTAGAGTATTTGGATACCTCAGTCATATCTCTAACATTTACACTCACCGATGTATAACTTGTAATGTCAATTAGGCACCATTGACCAATAATGCATTTTACGTCTCAGTTTTTGATGTACGAAAACATCAAACATGTATATATTTCATGAAAACTCTGAGATCCCCTTTATGTAGTAAAAATAGCCTTATGCAAATGTGACTTATATGAACTTGTGCATAACTTTAAAAGTATAATTTCAAAAAGCTGTTATTATGAAGATGTTATTATGCACCACTGGCACTTGATCGTTTTGGCATTATGAACCCTATAGGCTTACGTATACAATCTTTAGATGTAACATAAGACTTGTGGGACTAGATAGGACGTAGTAGGATGCTTTAGCTGAGTTGTAAAAAAAAATACTGATGTATGTTTTTTCATAATTTGTGAAATACTAAATGTTGTATAAATGCCATTTTGATATGTGAACCGTAAACTAGTCATTGAGATACGCGTTCTACAGAATAAAAACGTGTTTTTTTCTGGATTATTATAATAACCAGCATTACACCATGGGTCACTAAAAAGAACACTCGTCACACAAAAGAAACATACGGAACATCCATATAATAATAAGTATGCAAGAGTGCAAGACTAATCTACTTTCAGTAGGTTAATTAAATAGTACTTAAATAAACAAAACATTTAATTTGATGATTTTGAACAAACCGTGACCGTGACAGTACAAACATTCTACGAGAAGGTTGCCCAACGGATGGCAGCAATGCGCCCTTGTAGAGTCTAACCTACTGAAATGCAAAGAAGAATAAGACTGCAGGTTGTCACATGACAGTCAACATTTCAGGGTGGCCACTGATTTTTGATACATATTTGCCAAGATAATCATGGTAAGTGGATAGATATGTTATCCTACCCTAGGAAATTTATAATTCACAGTTTAAATTGTTTGCAAATGGTGGAGATATAACTAATGTTGTTGTAATAAAGGGCAACCTAACGCCATCAACCCGTTACAGTTCCGCATAAGGTTTACGCTAGCTCGAGACGAGTTTAGGCGTCGTTAGTTATATGCTAACGCCGCCGAGGCGCATAGGCAATAGCAAGCTTTCTGAGACAAATATCTGACGTTTGTAATTGAACTCGAGTTTAGCTAGATACATGCATAAGGATGCATCTCTATCAACTTGAAATGTAATCTGCAGGTTGGCCTACTAATTAGCCATATAGCTAGCGGTTGCAAGTCCCAGCTGCTAGCTGGAGTCGAGCTAAATTAACCTAAATAAAAAGTAACCTAACGGATCTTAAACGTTATTGCTTTTCTACGACGTAACATAAAATAGATAGATGATAATCTCATACAGTACAAGTATGCCCTAATCTCGGTATTGTAAAAACGTTGCTCATGTAAAGTGCAGCGTTAGTTGGAACGATTAGTATTGCTTTTGATGTTGTAGTCAGCTGAGGCCTTTGACACCGCGGAGCAACCGCGACTGGTACGGCCATCCGCGTCCAGACGTACTGTCCCCGCCTTATCTGTAGCAGCGCCTTTCTTGCTAGCGTGCCAGGTCACATACCGCAAATGCCTAGAGGTTCCGAGTAAAAAATCCACAAATGCTAATTGTACACTTGCATGAGGGATTTATCTTATCTAAAAAATGACCAGTTCAGACATTTCTTATAAATAGTCAAGTGCCATGTTTTAGTTACTTTATTGTAAGTTCGAACAATGTCGTTCACATGATCTTGTGTATAACTTATTGATACTAAACCAATTGCGTGGTATGTTATGCAACTGAAGAGAATTAGTTGATTTCCCCTGAGCTTTCTTGGGCTGTTTTTCAGCCTACCATGCAGCAGTCTCCCCAGGATGAACAAGAGAAACTTCTGGATGAAGCTGTGCAGGCTGTAAAGGTCCAGTCCTTCCAGATGAAGAGATGCCTGGTAAGCTGAAGCGTTAAAAGCAAAAACACATCTCTTGGTTTTTCCTCTGCCCAAACATTCTGTGGCAAAAAATATGCTTGGAAAGTAGGAGGTGAGATTTTTGTTGTGTAGAAGGCAACAAAGAAGCAGGCACATTTTGCCAGCCTAGACAATAATGTCAATATAAAATATAAACTAAAACGTTTTTAATATTAATGAATTACTAATGCACATGCGTTGAACCAGAATCATATGCCCCTTTCCCCTGAAAAACTTGCATGCAGCGTTTGCAGTCGGCAAACAGTCCTAACAAGGGTCTTCTAACTGGGTTTGTTTTGGCTGGCGAGCATACTTTGTTGTTTAAGCGATGGGTATCGAGGCTAGGCATCAGAAAGTTACTGATTTCAGGAATCTAATTCAACAACGGCTATACAAGCGGCTATGATCGGAGAATGAAAAATGATCACACTATCTTGTATAAATTACAGCATCTTGTAGGCAATTGATAACCCTACCAACAAGTGACACTGTTTTCAAAAAAATTTTTTAGGACAAGAACAAGCTGATGGACGCACTGAAGCATGCCTCCAATATGCTGGGGGAACTGAGGACTTCCATGTTATCCCCCAAGAGCTACTATGAACTTTGTATCCTTTCTTCTTGATAGATATGCACACTTTGAATGAAGTCAAAGACCACTTATAATTGAATGGCATTGTTTCTGTCTATCACTAAAGCAAGATTGTGAATGTAATCCTTATAAGGAGTGCTGGTTGCTTAAATAGTCTACCAGTCTTGGCCTCAAAGAGTCTGTAAAATGTATTATTTAAGTGACCGGAGTTAAAATGTATTCACTGCCTGATTCACACACTTCAGTCCTAACACAAATTTTCACCAAACAACCTTTCCCCCAACTTTCACAAACTTGGCCACTTTGTTGTTATTACAACCCTTACAAAACCAAATGTTTTGATGGAATGCATAGTTCAGTTGTGAATCAGGCATAAGTCAAAATGTATATCTGTTGTCACACATTCATGTGAGGGACATGAAAAAGTAATCCCAATAACCATTGTCCATAAGTTCTGTTTTGCTTGTTCAAGTGTAACGTAACTGTATTTCTCTGGTTTGTCAGTTGTGCAATAGTGTCAGCAAGCTGCTTGTAAAGATTTTTTGGAAACTGCCAGTTAGTTTTCATCCCTTAATTGCAGTGCATGGTCACTCTTCTGCATTATGGTAAAATACATCTTGCTTTCTTTGTTGCCATTGCAGTTTTAATTCCTTGAGTCAGGTTTCAGACATGGCCATCTCGGATGAGCTCCACTATTTAGAAGTGTATCTTACAGATGAGTTTGCCAAGGGAAGAAAAGTTGCTGATCTTTATGAACTTGTTCAATACGCAGGCAACATCATCCCACGACTGTGAGTGAGCACTATTTAACTAAGTAATTATTTGTGTTCACTTTTTCCACTTGGAACTGACTGATCAAATACAACAAGTGGCCAAATGTTCTGTGTATTTTCAAATTCACATGATATTATGTTAATGTTCATGCCATGATCCAAAGTGAGCACTTTAGAAACCAATATTTTAATTTAATTTGGGTCGACAGCAGGTACGCCATTGGGATTTTCAAGTGGGCACCTTCCTTCACGTATGTTTTAATGAATTGAGCCCACAACAGCTCCAGAAGGCTCATCTGTGAGCTTTAGTGTTTCAGAACCAAGCTCCTCTATGCCCACTGTTTTTTACAGTCTATGATATACCTGCGTTATTCGTGCAGGTTTTGTAAAATCACGCTCTGCTGGAAAGCATACATTTATACCTCTAGTGGTCTGGAGTGAGTCCTTGCTGCAAGTCCCTATTTCCATGATTAGAATTGTTGTTGATAATGCCACAAATCCACTGCGTCCTCTTCACTTCAGGTTTTTGGCCACTGATCTTCTCCTTGGATGTTGTTTTGGGCTGATGAGCTCTTAACACCATATCATGTTATTTCACAGTGTGTGCGTGTGCCTCCTCAATGTTGAAGTTGTTGATGTTCTGCTGACTTTGGTTTGTTTTCAGCCACTGACCTTCATCCGCTTGACTTCTTAGACTAGAATAGCATGTTCCATAGATTTTATTTTGAAGGTCAGGTTGCGTACCTTTTTGGCACACTGTAAGGAAATGCAAGGTTTAAATGACTGAGAAGGCTTTGTTATTTATGTGGATTTTATTGTTACCATTTTCCCCCTCTTCTCTACCCTGCAGGTATCTTTTAATCACAGTGGGGGTCGTGTATGTTCGCTCCTTCCCTCAGTCCCGGAAGGACATCTTAAAGGACTTGGTTGAGATGTGCAGGGGGGTCCAGCACCCTCTACGGGGCCTGTTCCTCAGGAACTACCTCTTGCAGTGCACCCGCAATATCCTCCCTGACGATGGGGAGCAGACAGAGTGAGAGCCTCCCTTTGTCAATTTTTAAATGTCGATATAGGTGGAAATGAAAGTGACAATATCTCATTGAATGTCTCTTGTCTTGTCTCTGCAGAGGAGGCGAGGAGATGACTGGTGACATAAATGACTCCATAGACTTCATCTTGCTTAACTTTGCCGAGATGAACAAGCTGTGGGTGCGTATGCAGCATCAAGGCCACAGTCGAGACCGGGAGAAGAGAGAAAAGGAGAGACAGGAACTTCGCATCCTGGTCGGAACTAATTTGGTCAGGCTGAGTCAGTTGGAAGGGGTCAACGTCGACAAGTACAAACAGGTGTGTATATTGTTGTTGTAGCATACACAGTTAACAATATATTTAGTATGGACGATTCTTTAAGTTATTTCAAACTTTTTCTTTTCGCTTTGCATTAACTTATTTTGTTTCCTGGTCCCCTACAGTTAGTTATTATTAGTGTTCCTGTGCCTCTACAGTGTGTCCTTTTATTTATTTACAGACAATATAGACCCCCCAACCTTTAGCAGAAGGCTTTATATAGGGTTAATGATTGATAATGCTAATTGGTTCCAACAACTTCCAAAAGTACACTTTTTCAGTTCTAGGTCTTATAAGATTGCTGTTGTACATATTTCAGACTCAAATCTCATTGGAGTTGGTAAGATTTCCATTTTCAAAGAGAGAAGTGCAGGTCACAATTACCTATACATACAGTATTATATAATTCAACAATATGAAAATT
This sequence comes from Galaxias olidus, assembly GCA_026901105.3. Lineage (NCBI taxonomy): Eukaryota > Metazoa > Chordata > Actinopteri > Galaxiiformes > Galaxiidae > Galaxias > Galaxias olidus. Next base: position 137,009 of record JAPMUY010001616.1, on the reverse strand, counting down.
TTTATTATCCAAGTCAATATTTAAGTTCTAAAAATATTTAAAGGTTTTGACAGGTTTTACGGTATAGATTGAATGGTAGTATATAATATTTCATAAATACCGGTTAACATTATGTCTAAGCCAGCTAAACTTACATGAAGCTGTTAGTTGTAGGAAAATGATAAATTATGTATTTATTTAGTACCAAAAACATTTTGAACTGTATAGGATGCCTTATCTTGCATCTCTCTGGTTTATTTCTCTGCCTAGATTGTGCTGTCTGGAGTGCTAGAACAAGTGGTCAATTGCAGAGACTCACTGGCTCAAGAATACCTGATGGAGTGCATAATACAGGTAGATTTGTATTGTTTTAATACTATATATAAATTCTTTCACGTTTGCGCTTATTGAGTCTGTCAGAGAAATATAAACCCAGCCCTCTTGTCGTTGTGTCCTAGGTCTTCCCAGATGAATTTCACCTGCAGACTCTTAACCCCTTCTTGCGCTCCTGTGCTGAGCTTCACCAGCACGTTAATGTGAAAAACATTATTATTGCCCTCATTGACAGGTATACGCCATATGTGTTCTCTCAAATCATGCACATTTTGCTTCAATGTTCTAGTCAACTGTCTACAAGTTTAAACAGACTGTATCCAGTTAAAGGGATGTTTGATTTATATTGCATATGTAACTTGACTCAGTGTCAGGATATCAGTCAATATCTGCACTAATAAAACTGGACCATAGAAAGATTTTTGTGGGATATGCGAAAATAAACTAATGTGGACATCTGGTCCACTTTGGGATAAAAATACCAAATTTGAGTGCACGAGGATGGGAATATCACGTCTTTTGACTAATATTCAGGCCAGTATACCTTTTGCAAATATTTGTGAACAGTTTTTCTTGTGTATTAAAATTGATGTGGAAAGAAAATTGGAATATCCATCCCGTTTCTCCCGTTTCAGACTTGCACTGTTTGCTCACCGAGAGGATGGACCTGGAATCCCTGCTGAGATCAAACTGTTTGATATATTCTCCCAGCAAGTAGCAACTGTTATACAGGTATAGCAATGGTCACTAGTTTTTCAAACGTTTTGTCTTTCATACTAATCTCCTGTACGACCCGATTTTCTTAAACCTTTAACCTTTTATGGCTTTGTGTCATTTGCATTTGCTTTTGGGTCTTTTTATATAATTGTTTGGTGAGTTGGCTGCCCTTTAAAAACGATCATGACCAAAGTAACCATTATGCAGTTCATGATTTCAGTTAAAAACCGTCTTGAAACTTCAGATCAGCCTGTTAAATTAAAAAAAAAATCAATAAGCAGTAATAATCAGAATAATTCTTTAATTAAATAGAAGTTTCACATTTAATAATTCCTTCCTGTTACAAATACAATATAAATGTTGGCCCATAAGACGTTCATTTAAAATCACAGGAGGTAATATCATAGTTTAGGAAGATGTCTCATAGTAATGGCCGTTTGTTTGTGCACCGTTTCTCCTTCCTGATGTTTATTTCTTGTTTGCTCTCAAGTCTCGGCAGGACATGCCGTCAGAGGACGTGGTGTCTCTTCAGGTGTCTCTCATCAATTTGGCCATGAAGTGCTATCCAGATCGTGTGGATTATGTAGATAAAGTTCTGGAGAGCACCGTGGAGATATTCAACAAACTCAACCTGGAACAGTAAGATTTTAAGCTCTGTCAATATTTTGACGCTAAAGTGTTGGAGCAATAATACAATCCAGTATGATTATTGTGTTCATCCATCGCTGTGTAACATGATTTCTTTTCAAATAATAGGCAATTTCGTATAGTATGTATAACCAGAACACCAGAAGTGTAATCTTTAAACAAAAAAGGTATGCTACTTAATTATTATTGAAAGTAACTTCCAAGTAGCGTATGCAGTTGAGGTAGTTGCGGCCCATTGAGTTGGTAAAATCATACATTGAGAACTGGGTGTCATTTATGCTTGACTAAGAACACAAAACTAAATCCCTAATATGCTGTGGTTGTTTACATTTAACTTGACAAGCAGATGTGATTAACTTAACTTTGACCTTCATTAAGTAATGCTCTTCTTTACACGTCATCCAGCATTGCAACCAGTAGTGCAGTGTCAAAAGAGTTGACCAGGTTGCTGAAAATCCCTGTGGATACCTACAACAACATCTTGACCGTCCTTCAGCTCAAACATTTTCCTCCACTGTTTGAGTACTTTGATTATGAATCCCGCAAGAGCATGAGCTGTTACGTCCTGACCAACACCTTGGAGTTCAACACTACCATCGTAGCACAAGAGCAGGTTGGAAGCCAGACGTGCACCCATTCCAATATATAAAACGTACAATACACTGGCAGTAATTCTGTAAAACTCATTCAGCCATGCCAACCCACCTAGTCAAGGTCTTTGCTACCACCGCAACGATTTAAAGTAACCTCTTGTTATTAGACTGCAACTACTGCATGCAACATTACTACTTTAATACTTTTTCAGTTAGGAAGTTGTTTTATGCCACAATATTAAACTCAGTCCCGGGGCATGACTAGTACCATTGGGAGAGACAGGTTTTACTCCAAGATCTGATTATTAACTTAATTCTTGCTTTAAAACAAACACATTATTGAGGTTGATAATTGCAGCATAAGCTCATGACTGGTCGTGGTGCCTGGGTCAGAGAATATATCTGTTGTGTTAGACCACATGTCTTCTCTTGCTACATTCGGCTCATTCATTTGGCAGACATGCATGATGCTTTTGTTGATATTGTACAAGACTGTTCAAATATAAATGTACAGTATGCTTCATGTACCACTTTCTTGTGTGTGAGTTTAAAATGGTTCTCTTTTGCTTCCCCTTCCATCAGGTGGATGCCATTTTAACTCTGGTGTCAACACTGATCCAAGACCAGCCTGACCAGCCAACAGAGGACCCAGATCCAGAGGACTTTGCAGAGGAGCAAAGCCTTGTCGGTCGCTTCATCCACCTACTCCATTCTGAGGACCCAGACCAACAGTACCTGGTAACTACCATAATGTGCACTATATCGGTATGCAAGCTGTGGGATTTTCTGGCATCTGTCTTCATGTGGTGCTCACACACAAACACAATACAAAATTAACTCACTAAATTAGTTTGACTTGGTTCATGTTTAGCAAGCTGAGTGATTACCTTTCCGTCCAGGCTGGTTTTGTTTTAAACTGGAGCCGTTAAGATTCAGATAACATTCAAATTTAAAACAAAGAGTTTGTGTTTTGCCCTCAGATTCTGAACACAGCCAGGAAACACTTTGGAGCAGGAGGGAATCAGAGGATCCGCTACACCCTTCCTCCTCTCGTGTTTGCTGCCTACCAGCTGGCCTTCAGATACAAGGAAAACTCTTCTATTGTATGATGCTTTTATCTTGGTTTCCACTGCGTTTTACAAGATATGGTTATTTATATCATTAAATCATGGCTTACGTTGTAGACATGTATTGCATGTTCAAAGTAACTATACAGACATTAGCTGCCAATATTTTGCTTAATGGACAATTTCCTCCAGGATGACAAGTGGGAGAAAAAGTGCCAGAAGATCTTCTCCTTTGGGCACCAGACCATTAGTGCTCTGATCAAAGCAGAGTTGGCTGAGCTGCCTCTCAGGCTCTTCCTTCAGGGGGCGCTAGCAGCTGGAGAGATCGGCTTTGAGAACCACGAAACTGTGGCCTATGAGTTCATGTCACAGGTATGGACCAGTGAGACAATGCCTCTTCCCCTCTTCCTATTGTGTGTTCTTGTTGCTTTCTTAAGCCTTCTGTTGGTCTCGTCTTTGTGAAATGAGCTTTCCCATTTTTGCCCCAGGCCTTCTCTCTGTATGAAGATGAGATCAGCGACTCCAAGGCCCAGCTGGCTGCCATTACACTCATCATTGGCACATTTGAACGCACTCGCTGCTTTAGTGAGGAGAACCACGAACCCCTCCGGACACAGTGTGCCCTGGCTGCCTCCAAGCTTCTTAAGAAACCTGATCAGTGCCGTGCTGTCAGCATCTGCGCTCACCTCTTCTGGTCGGGCCGCAACACCGACAAGAACGGAGAAGAGGTGTGAGAGAGAGAAAGTGCTATGTCACAACTTTTATATGATATTTTATTTAACATGGTTTTGGGCATTTTATACAGTAATAATATCGATTAGGAATGCCTGTACCGTATAATAAAGTGGCACATCCTTATTGTGATGTCCATCTAGTGAAATGTCTGGATTCTTGTTAGATCACAATATGTGATACAGTTTAGATATTTTTTTATTTTAGAATTTTATATTTAGAAACGGCTGAGCCACTCGAAAGGGGGCATCTGCCGGAAGAACGTTTCGCATATTTTTCAATTTCTTTAAACTCATCTTTAAAAGGTGTGGTCCAACTATTTTCAAGACCCTGTTTTCTCTTGTGTTCTTGTCCCACTTCAGATTCGTGATGGCAAAAGGGTGATGGAGTGTCTGAAGAAAGCTCTGAAGATCGCCAACCAGTGCATGGACTCGTCGTTGCAGGTTCAGCTGTTCATAGAGATCCTGAACAGATATGTCTGTTTCTACGAGCGTGAGAATGATGCGGTAAGGGGAAAAAAGCCTTAATCTCTTTAAGCGAGGGCTATGCAGTCAAATGTTACATTATGTCCGTAGATTACCGGAGTGTTCAGCATTTTGACATCCATTGAGTAGCCCGCAAAATAGAAACACTCTGCAGATTCATAAAACTGACAACAAAATGCAAGCAGAAACAAGAGAAATGTTTGTTTACAGGAAGTAAAACAACCAAAATTTTTGAAACATGAATTACTTTGTTGATTAACAAATGATATCACTTGAATGATAAAGAAAGCAATATCGCTTTTGAGCATTTTAAATAGCCCAACCCTTTTAACAGATGGGATTGTTTTTAGAACTGCCTGTAAACCCCATTTGCTCAATGATCCAAGATCTAAATATGAACCAACCCGTTCATTCTCAACTTTCTCTCTCAATCTCTTGCAGGTGACTGTCCAAGTCCTGAACCAATTGATTCAGAAGATCAGGGAGGATCTTCCCAATTTAGAAGCCAGTGAGGAGACCGAGCAGATTAACAAACACTTCCACAACACACTGGAGCATCTCCGTTTGCAGAGGGAGTCTCCCGAGGCTGAAGGTCCTGCGTACGAGGGCCTCGTTCTCTAAAGCAGCCCTACCTGGTGTGCTACCCTAGAAATGTACTTAGATCATATGTACACACACACACACAAACACACACAAGCAAGCATCCGGATATTAAATCTATGGAGAATATATTCATTAAGTACTTGTTAAATTACACCAAGAACACTGAGAACACTTTCTTAGCAACTGGCTCTCCTTCCAAATCAGCCACCCACCCATTGCCATCAATCTCTTTAGGTTAGATGTCCTATCACTCTTAGCTTATGTTTTGTCATTTTATGTCCTATCACAACTGAAGTGTTACATTTAACATGATTTATTGTGAAGTAAATGTTGTGTAAGCTAGGCTGCTTCTACTTTGCCTGGCTCTTCGAGTATTGACATCATTCCAAGAATCATTCTTCACCTTGTTTGTTGAGTCTGAATGCTGAAAGAGCTCACTGTTAAAGATCGTGTTTTTGTCATGTTCTCCCCAAAAGAGTGCAATTGTGTGTACACAAGACTAAGCACTTGAAGAGTGGTGGGAAAAAAGCTTGCTTGTTGTTGAGCTTTGAGTGCTGCCATGTTCAGGTCATACTATGAAGCCTCCTGTTGACTATGACCCTATGCTGTGACCTCTGACTCTCTAGGCCACTTTTGTAGAGTTGTCGTTGTCCTTTCTCTCTTTCTAACAGTTGCTTTACCCGCTTTGTTTGTTTAGCTCAAAAAAGGCTTATGGAATATTACTGGGGTAAGTGTTCTGCCAGAGTACAATGGCAACCATGGTTCAAGACAATAAGGAAACAACTATGACTATGATGTACTTTCTTTGTACATACACTGTATAATTGTTATTTTTCCTGTTAATTTACTGTTAAAGGGTTTCCATATTTCAGGTTTATTAATTTTTTTGCAATGTCGATGCTGCTCGTGTAATGGACAGTCGAACATCAGAGCAGGTTTGATTGTGCAGATATTGTCTTACATTCATCACCAACCATTAATTAAATAAATTTGTCTCTGATGCAGGTAACGACAGATCAGTAATCTTATGGTAGTAGAAAACTAACCACAGTGACTGCTATAAGTGCTTGTTTTGTGTGAGTGTGTTAGTTTGTGTGTGTGTGTGTGTGTGTGTTTGTGTGTGTTGGTCATGGTCATGCTGCCTTCCTAACACTGTTTTCTTATTTGCGCTTGTTGATTATTACAGACCTTTGACCCCTCCTACCCTTGAGGTTTCGCTATATGTATAACCTACTTGTAAATCAGATAGAGGAAAATATCATTATCATGTCATTTGCACAAATAAACTAATTCAAATAAGCCCTATGTGTTTGCAGTTATCTATATATAGGTCTTTACCAAGGGCGTACGCTTGGTCCTGACTTTAGTTTTAGGTAAAACGTTTTTTTTTATTGTAAATATATTTGTCAATGTTTCTCGGTTAGCTTCCACAGCTTTGATATGATCTGCTCTTATCCTCTTTAAATACACGTTTGTGATGAATAAATAATACTTTGCTCTAATTAAGTTGAGATAACCAGGAAAGTGGTAAATCCGCCAGCACAGAATGGCTTTCGTGCAGAAATGCATTGACTGAAATGTAATTTTTGCAGTAAATCTATGATTCCATTGTCAAAAGACACATGCTAAATCTATATTCTGTTGGAAATACTAAAGGAATATGGTGTCTGTTACATAAAACTATATCTGCCTCACTTGGTAAATGGGACCCGCTTACAGCTGTCTACCAGCTCCCTCCAACGCTACCGTAAAGAAAGATCCTCCTTGCGGTCACTATTGTCTGACAAGGCCTGACCCTTCTTGATTAAAATCCTGACTTTAACCCTTTAGTAAATGGGTCTTATTCTTAAGAATGAAACTTTTTTTTATTTTTATTTAAACACACGCAGGTTGCTTAATTTACACCTTTCTCACTTTGGTATGATTTTATATCTATTTTGAACGGGTTATACAGCATTTTGGAACCTATAGTAGGAAGCATTGCCTTTTTTTATCCCTTGATAAATATTTTACCTGGCATATTGTATGGTGGGACTGGGATAAGAAGCTTCTGGAGGTCACCAAAAACCTGCCACGTTCTCTGCATAGGAATGAAATTCTTTCCAGGTGGAAAAAGGCACACAGACTCACTACAAAATAATCCTCCCAGCAAACAAACACATCTATGTAACAAAAAGGTTTCATCACTTGTCTTTTTTGTTTCACTGACCCCCAACCCTCAGTAAAAAATATTTACTTTAAAAACCACGGTGAAGTGTACTATGGGGGCGTGAAAGTTGATGACATGCTAGCACGGTTGACCCCTGTCTTTAGGCAGACTGATGTGAAAAACAGATGTTAATGAAGGAGCAGTGAGAAGGAATCATGTCTCCCTTCTGTACATTGTAGAAATAATATAGCCTTAGAGGCTATTGCCTTTCTCACATTTGACTGGATACCAAGCAAATTTTAGGCTTATCCGAGCATTAACTGTCTTGTGATTTTCTCTAGACAGGCACTGACTTACTGTTAACTTCTTTAAATATAGTTACAAATATAGTTACTGCTGATACCAACAGTGTGCATTGATGACCTAAGCTGGAGGAAGTTCAGTTGTGTGAGTTGCACAACATTGGGATCAAGAGGCAGCTGGGGGATTTAGTCACATGTTGAAAGCGTTGACAGAAGACAGAAGGGTGCTGTTTTGAGGGTGTTTGTGAATGTATTGTATCCTTCCCCTTCAGGGCAGAAATTGCATTTTTATTATTTTAAGGGTACCTACTTAAAACCACCAGCGTTGTAGAGTGGGGGGAAAAAATCAAGGGACAATAGTATAATGCGTATGCTTGTTTAAATCTAGTGTAACATGTACTGTACATTCAGTTCCTGCTGTCATGAGCTAGGTCAGTTCTGTACAAATATTATTTTTATTTTAATCTGAAAGACAATCTACAAATAATTGTTTATCATAGCTTCACAACTTAAATGTAAATGCCTGGTGTCTTAGTTGCATTGAGTAACCTGTAACCAGTTCAAGACACTGTCTGGTGTTGCCTGATCTGGTGCTAAATGTATACAGTACAAATAAAAATGGGGATTTAGAGGGCTTGAGTTGGTATGTATGAAATGGGGATGGTCGACAGCTTGCAACAGATGTGTTCCAAGCGTGGAGAGTACTTAATGGTCACAAGATTTCTGAAGTGTCTGCTTTATCTGTCTGTGTTTAATCAAGGCACATGATGTCAAATTAATACACACATTTTTGTGTATTTTTTATTTAAGATATGTTTGAATAGTATATGTTTTGCAAAATGAAAATTCACCCCTTAAATCTCAGGCTAAAAGTTGTTTAGGTAATTTGTAATGTTTTACTTCGTTTACAATTAAAATGCTCTTTGAAACCACAGCATACTTACACAACACATAGAAGCATTTGTTTGTCAGGGAACCGCCACAACCTACCCCCGATCACCCTAACCACCTCTCCTATACCATCTGTTCCAGGGGTAGAGCTGTCTGTTGTCATGGTAATCTGGCACCCCTCCTCCCTCTATGGGTTCTGGGGTTCTTTTGTGCATCTTGCATGCACACACTTTATGTAACACCAACATACAGGGGTTGGCTAGGTATATTAGTGTGTGAAAGGGAGAGGGTTAGTCAGTACAGTGAGATGTTGATTGAAGAGGGGGTGTCATCACTGCAGCTGCACTAGAACATATGGCATTTAGGGACTACAGACGTCTACCTTCACCTCCCCCAAAGCCCCCGAACCCCCCTCCTAAAAAAAGGTAGTACTGCAATTTAAGTACATCTCCCCACCCCCTCTTTAACCCTCTTCTGCAGCTTCACCCCCAACTCTCTGGCCTACAGACTCTGAATAGTGGTGCTTGGCTGGAATGCCATTTACATGGCGCAGTTCCGGATAGCAAAGCTGTAAACCCTGTCAACTACTCTATCTTTTGTGCCGGAATTACCTATATTCTTTTAAGCTTTATTTGCTCATCTTAAGACACAAGTGTGAAGCACACAAACAAACTCAAAAACAAAATCTAATGGAAGCTGCAAAACCACACAGTTAAAATGTCTAAGTTAAGATGTACATGTCCTTCCAGAATGAATATGAGTATTTCCATATGATTGTAACCCTTTCCTCTCCTGGTAACTTATAATAAGAAACCTTTATTTGTATGACAATGTATAAGTGCTGTTGGATGTTAAGAGCTAAGGAAAGAATCTGAATAGGTATTTGTCCTATTGCCAAACACCGCCCAAAGATTCACTCCTTTTGCAAACTTGAAAAAACATGTCTTCACTTCAGCCAATCAGACCAGACCAAGATGGCTCCTATTACTCTTTCAGTTAGTACAAGAAAACGTACAGGCTAAGAATTAGCCCTGTTCAGCCATCGTAAGCAACAGTCACATTTATCGGTTAAAGGAAGCATATTTTAGGAGTGGCTAATGCTCCACATTATTCAAAAAGTTTTAAAACATGCGAACCAAAAATACTGTTTTGCAAGAATTACTCTTAATATGATGATGGCTGACAAAAAAGTACCTTTCAAGGTACTTTGAAATATAGGCCTACCGTCTTCAAAGACCAGGATGTTTGTGCTCTGGGTTACAACACAGGCACAATGATGTTCTGACATGTGGAACACATTAAAGTTGTTGGCACCTACTCATTTTAAATAAAAAAAAGTTATAGTGTGTAAAACTAACTCCCTGATTTAATTACTGAAGTAGCTGAGTTGTAATCGCCAAAATCTCTGCAGGTGAAACAAACATTTGTACCAGTACCTACCTAGACATTTAAAATTAATTGTATAAAGATATGTTTTTAACAATATACTGCATGATGTGTTTCTGCTTACGTTCTGCATCAAAGGGAAACAATATTCAGGTGTTGAAAAAAGAAGGCGATAAAGAGAGGAAAAAAGTCCTAACCAAAAACCAGATGGTAGAGGAATTAATTTCAGTTAGACAAACAGGTGTGCTGAGTAAACAGGTCTGCCAAAGAGGGAAAATGTAACTGCAGACTTGCTCACCTCATGCTTGTTGGAATACCGGTGTGTTAACTTAGTAAGCCCTGCAATTCAGAGGTTCTGGCCATATTTCTGGGTGTGTTTAAGAAGATCACCTCAAGAATGCAAGTTCAGGAATATGACTTAGTAACACAATGGAATGATGTGGGTACAATGGAGAGAAATGTTTCGGTTAGAGGTGACAAAAAACCTTTCATAGTTAGTACCTGATTACATTTTACAGCCAGCAACTGCAATAATTCAGAATGTTGCATGGTTAAAACACAGGAATACTGCGATCAAATTGTCAACAGAACTAGAGATGGTCTAGGGTACTTTTTTCATGGAGCCTCATTCAAGCCTTTAACTTCTTGAACAGACAACATAGTTGACTAGCCAAAGGCGCTGAGTAGTGTACGGGGTGGGGGCCGAAAATATTGATTTAAATACATAGGCCGACCCGGTACATGATCATTTATATGAATTGCGTTCAATGCTTTTAATCAAAGCAGAATATTTACATATTCCATAATGTTACTTAGAACCCCCGTCCCCCTCCCCCCGGTAAAAGTAGAACTCGACGCCTATCTCCCTTGAGAGGAAATGTGACCCGTAGAAAAACGTGCATCAACTGGTTATAGCATTCCTCCTTAAAATAAAATACTGTTTGTTAAGCTTAATGTTAAAATAAAGGTAAACATCACGAGGGGAGGTATTGCAACTTGGGTTAGGTTCCTTATTCTTATATTCACATTGGACAATTGAAGAATCATTTTTCTACGGTTTGCTGTCTCCAGAATCACTGGTGCAGTGCAGTTAACGAGGGCGGCCCGTATTAAAAGGCTATGAATAAAAGCACGCTTGTAGCTCACAATGGAGATCCCCAAGAATGGGGGAAGGGGATTACATTCCTCCCCTGACCTACTGTTTGAAAATTCTGCAATCTTTAAATCGTGCCCGGATATCAAAAAGCTGAAATAATATAGCCATCCAGATTTTCCTCAAACTACTTTAGTAGGCACTCTGAAATTATTCAATCCGCTTGGTTGGCATCGTTTTCTCTTAGCTTTGGTTTTTCTTGACTCCCAATTCAGTGAGCAGCCTACTGCAATAATATGCATTCAGTAATTTTGGCATCAAAATTAAGGCCAAAAAAGAAGACAAATGCACCAAGAGTAGTATGACGCACCTACAAAAAATGTATGTTGAATATATTCCACCTATGATTGTAATCCATTATCCTAATAATTTGAATGTTCGGTTCAATAATCATGTGAACGTTCAATTCATAGTGTTATATTATATGGTTCAAGAGGAAACGATCAACTCAACTACTGGTGAGTCGATGGAATAGTAGCCTACATAGTGCAGAATAATAGATTCAGGGTATGGAATAATATATTGGTTGTAATAATAATATATTGCTTTAAACGGTGGGTGTTAAAAAAAAGAGACGGGAGACGAAAAACGTCTCATGCAGTTTTAGTCAAGTCTGATGAACAGAAGGTAGCCTAGTCTATCTGAAATGATTTTAGTGAGTTTACGTTACAATATTCTAGAGATTTTGAACACATGGCAAATGCTGTATGAACTTATTAAAGTAGTATTTGTAGATAGGGCAGTGTTTTAGAAAATACCGAATAGCCTAATCTTAAATAAAGAGCATAATTTACTATTACGTTAAACAGGTGTGATCACTTCATACCAAAAAAAAAAAACCTAATTGCAGAATGTTTCCCTGCCCATCGATAGTTGGTGGGTTTGAGAAAATGGGAGGAGAAAGGGGGGTTGGAGACATCATGTTATTTCTTTGTCTCCACATATCTCGGTACCCCAAAAAATATGTGACAGACGTGCGCTGCTCTCTGGACCTGAATGGGTTCATAAAACACTTGCTGAAAGGGAAAAAAGTAAGACAAAAAAGCCTAGGGTGTTTAGAGACTTTTAGGAACGGTCTGCCAAGGATTGAAGAGAGAAATTGTGCTTAAGCCTAAGGTAAGAATAGCCTAAGTAACTAATGGCAAACAAAGCATGTGCTCATGACCAACGTCTGAGCTAACTAGCTAACATTTTTGCCAACAGGTAACACAAACGTATGTATTGTGAACTGTAAGTGGGACATTTTGATTAATTGCTTTGTCGTTGGACATTCCAGAAAGCTTACAGCTTCAGGGCTTGTCCGTGCTCGTTAGCTAGCGCTTACTTGCTAGATTTCGCAGTTACCCGCCCATGATTTGATGTTGAACGCTGTGTTGAACGCTAAGTTATACGTTTTGTATGTCATATCAGAGTAATTGCAAACATCAAAATAAAAGTTTGCGCGAACCACTTTGCATGCATGCCATGCTTGCCCCAAACCGTTGGTCGGTCCGTATGGCGCTTGTACTGCGGTTAGATGCTGCCTTAAGCGATGGGTCTACACACGCTCGTGAAGAGTGCGACGCTGTGGGTCAATGTATCAATTTTTGGACATTATGACATGATTTAACTTGATAATTTTGAAGCCAATGATGGTTCACAATACCGACTGGGTTTTTGCTTAACCAGAAAGTAAGACCTGCGCAATGAAGTTGTGAAGAGCTGTTGTGGTGGGAATATTGAAAACGGGTTCTGGATAATGTACCAGCATTGACCCCGCCATATCCCAGACAAAGAGGAGGGTATTGAAGGCTAGCATACATACATTAACTCGTGTTTCCCCAGTTTTTATTTGTAAAGCGAGACTGTATTAATGAGAATTGATTTGTATCTTGCAATATAGAGTGGAGTTTAGTTGCAAACTTGAGTTGCATATTTTGGTGAGCTTACACGTGTCACTTAAAGACTGAAAGTACATAGGCGACATTGGTTAATATGGACTGGTTTTCTACAGCTTTCTTTGCAGTAGTATTTTAGTCCACTTATTTCAACACTGAATGTAATTTTCCATATATTGGTTTCTTAAAATTGTCCTAGTAAACCCTGTAATGGCTGGGGCCAGTCTCGAGGGCCTCCCAGCCTGGGGTTAGGATTTGAGCAAATGACTACCCTCCCAGATGTGGCGTCTACAAAGCTGTCCTCTGTTCTGTTAAGTTTGACACAATAACACCTTATTTCATGCTCCAGTCCAGGAGCCAGGATTTCACTTGAAGTAGCCTACCCAAGATTAAAGTAGGCCATTGCTTCTTAGTGTGTGTGTGTGTGTGTGTGTGTGTGTGTGTGTGTGTGTGTGTGTGTAATAAAGGGTTCATGGAAAGTTGTGTACATTATGCATGCTTGTAATGTTTTTCAGAAAATGGTAAATTCAAAGTTAAGATGCTCCTTTCACTAGTCAAATTGTACTTGCAAAAGAAGGTTGGGGGTAGCCGGTTTGATAAGCATCCAGTTTGATAAGCATCCATCGTTCATATTCCTGTTTTTGTTTAAAGTATTTGCCAGACTAGTACTGTACATTTTTCCAACATTTTTGTGTTTTAATTTAATGTAATATCTTGTTTAAACTGACCTTAATGGTTGCTAAAGTAGTACTGTGTAGATTTGTCCACCTGTTTTTGATTTTGTGCTATTGTACCACAATACAATATGTTTAAATTTGGGTCTGAATAACATTACCAAATGTTTGGCTTATCTTTTTGATTTAGTAAATTAATCTATTGTACCATATAGTATTGTTCACACCTTGCCATTTAAATGCCTGATGTTGTACATGGTAGTTTTTATTAGGAATGCACTTATCGATTTTGGCTTGAATAATCACAATTGGTCATCGGCCAGATCGATACAAATTGTACTCCTATTACTGTGAGAAATGTCTTATCCATGTTATGCTATTGGCCAATACCGATAGCAGTCTGATATATCTGTGCATCCCTAACTAGATTGTACCTTTTTTTTTATTTTTAAGTCGTTTAAAAGTCCTGTTTTCTACATCTAAAATGAGAATGGATTCAGAAGAACCAACTGGACTAATTTCACAACGTTTTCTCATAAACGTATAATCTCTTAAAATATTCAAACTTGTTATGAATGTAGGAGATCAGGATAAAGTTGCAAATAAGCGATACAAAAGTGATTTTGAAAGAGTAATAGAATTAGGTTACTGTATACTAAAATGTCCCAAAATGCTGTGAACCTAAAAATAATAGGTGCTTTTGAAGTCTAGGAAATAAAAGGCAGTGGAGTGAGGTTTATTTTTATTATCACCGACAATATATCTGCCACTAGCACATAGACACATTTTTGGGTGCGCTTATATACTTCCTTGTCTTTGGGAAAAGACATAACATTAAACACACTGATTCGGTGTGTACTCTAACTCTCTGCAGAACCTTAGATTTTAAAGCGCTCTAGTTGGAATGTCTTCTCACAGATGAGAATAAGCAATGTCTAATTTGTCATATGAAGCTGCATGCTTCAGCTTTTTTACAGGTTAAAATACTGCTAAAAGTTCTTTGTTAGTTAAGCTGCTTCAATGTGAGTGCCTTGGACTACAATTATTGTGAAAGGAGACCTAATGGACAAAATGCCTACTACATCTCTAAAGGGAATACTTTGCTTGCAGTACTCTTTACTTTTTTGTATCATGAATTCACTCACTTAGATTTAAATTTGGATTAACTATTTTCTTGTTAAGACTTTCTGGTTGGTGGTTCTCACTTTCCCTTTTCTCTTTCCTATCCTGAATCCTTCCATTTAGGTCTAAGAGGTCTGCACCATGAGCTGGAGCTTCTTAACGCGTCTCCTGGACGAGATCTCCAACCACTCAACCTTTGTGGGGAAGATCTGGCTGACGCTGCTCATCGTCTTCCGCATTGTGCTGACTGCGGTTGGGGGCGAATCCATCTATTACGATGAACAGAGTAAATTTGTGTGCAACACGCAGCAACCCGGTTGTGAGAACGTGTGCTATGATGCTTTTGCTCCACTCTCGCACATCCGCTTCTGGGTCTTCCAGGTGATCATGATTACCACCCCCACCATCATGTACCTAGGCTTTGCCATGCATAAAATTGCCCGTATGGATGACCACGAGTACCGCCCCCAAAGCAAGAAGAGGATGCCCGTTGTGAGCCGAGGCGCCAACCGGGACTACGAGGAGGCAGAGGACAACGGCGAAGAGGACCCCATGATCTTGGAGGAGATAGAGGTGGAGAAGGAGGTGAAGAAAGAGGCTGTGCCAGAGAAGACCAGCAAGAAGCATGACGGTCGCAGGCGCATCAAGCGCGACGGCCTCATGAAGGTGTACATCTTCCAGCTTCTCTCTCGTGCCACCTTCGAGGTGTCCTTCCTGTTTGGCCAGTATATCTTATACGGCTTGGAGGTGGCGCCGTCATATGTGTGCACACGGTTACCTTGTCCTCACACTGTGGACTGTTTTGTCTCTCGTCCCACTGAGAAAACGATTTTCTTGCTCATCATGTATGCTGTCAGTGCCCTGTGTCTGCTGTTCACTGTGCTTGAGATCCTGCACCTCGGTATCAGCGGGATCCGGGACTGCTTCTGCGGTGCACGCCCTCAACCGCCCACGCCCCGCCACTCGACCACGGCCAGTCCCAAGCCCTCCGTCTGCCGCCAGCCGTCTGCCCCGCCAGGGTACAATACGGCTCTGAAGAAGGACCCATCTGGGAAGACTGGCTACAAGGACAACCTAGGCGACTCTGGCCGCGAGTCTTTTGGGGACGAGGCCTCGTTGAGGGACCTGGAGAGGCTGAGGAGACACCTGAAGCTGGCCCAGCAGCACCTGGACCTGGCCTATCAGAATGACGAGGGCAGCCCATGCCGCAGCAGCAGCCCGGAGTCCAACGGGACTGCCGTAGAGCAAAACCGCCTGAACTTTGCCCAGGAGAAGCAGAGCAGCCAGCACAAGTGAAAAGGGTGAGCGTGTTTGTAAGGGACAAGGTGCTTTTCGGAAAAATAATGCAATGCAGAGTAGCATAATTTCCTTTGCATGTTAATTTGCTTTTTCTGCTATTACATCTTTGATTGACTTGTTTTTCTTTCTTTAGGTATCGGACCATGATAATCCTAAATCTGCAAGGTGACTCTTGGATTAAACACACATCAGGGATATTGAGCTGAAGCATTTAATCAGAAGTACTTCGTTTTTCAATGAGGTTGTATGCTTTTGGATTCACCACATGAGGCGGATCAATAAGTAATTTCCAGTACTATGGCCATTGACCATTAAAGACAACAAACTCAAGGAACAGTGTCAACTGTCTAGCTAAGCTTGTCCAGTAATATTTAAGAAGATCTGAAGTGTCCACAATTTTCAGAGAAAGACCTCTTGCCTGTTCTTCCTCATGACAGCTGTTTTGAGTTATGTTTTTACTTGGTGATGGTTAGTTCTGGCCGGTCCGTGTTTTTTTTTTTTTTTTTTCTCCTCTGCTTGAGTTGAGGGTAGGGGAATCTCATAGTGGTCTTAATAAACTGGAGTATTTCTTGTTAGACATTCCAAAAGGGACCATTCCAAAAAAGAAATGTTTCAATCCTTACTGTTTGTTGCAAATTGTGTGTTTCTACATTTTTATTTTGTGAGCAACAAATGTAGCTGTGAAAAGGTAGACAACGGAAGAAGAGATGCACATTGTGTGAGGTACTTAAGTCTTATTTTGGGACTGACTAAACAGATTTAGGGGTGTGTGTATTATATTTGGAAAGGCTATGCTCAGGATTTAAGCTTTAAGGAATGTGTTCAGGGTTTTTGAGCCCTGTCTTAAAATACAGCTTTGCTAGCATGCTCTCAATCCACTCAGAGTAACGGCGTGTTGTGCTTTATTATTGAGGGGTTCACTTGGCACAAATGGTAGCTCAAATACCGGTAGGGCCACCTTGCTTTCTAATAAAACTGTTTTAAGTAGAGTCACCATTTTCGAAATGGAGTCATTTCATTGTTTACAAGTGTTATGTTTTAAGGTTGTTTACAAATTCTCTTGTGTTACGTTGCGCTGTGATTTGTGCCAAAACTCCTTGCTCAATACAAATGTGAGCAATACTGGACCGAATCTTCAACGTACAACGACTGAATGTATGCAGTGCGCACACAGTGGTCTCTTTGATTGTGAAAACTGCAACGTAAGGTTCCCTAAATCTGGAAGTTTCTAAGGGTCTCTTTGTCCAAAGTAATAAAAACCTGGGTAAGGCTTGAAAACGTAAATTGTGAACTTGACAAACATTCTGTTAAACGTGCGTGATATACAATAATAGTGTTTGTTTTTGATTATTACTTGTTTGTACTGAAAGATCCTGTAGGAGTCAATGTCAACATAGTGCCATTGCTGTTATATTTGTGTTCAAGGGACTTTAGGTTTAGAATCTTGGCAGCATGTCAATTAAATTGCTGTTTGTAAACCAACTAAATATGGTAAATACTAAATGACCATTTTAGTTGACAGTGTTTATATGAAATTGATTTATTTCTGAACGTGTATGCAAATTTGCGGTGTAATTGCCTTTTTTCCGTTCCCTTCTATTTTTTGGCGGGGGGGTGGGCGGGGGGGGGGTGGTGGTGGTATGTAGACCGAACACTGCAATGCCTCAAACAATTATGCTATTACAATTACATTGTCAACAGTGCCAAGAGTTTGAACTCTAGATGTCATCTGAAGTTATTTTAAAAAAACTTGCTTTTATACTTTTTGTATTCTATAGTATTTTTGTGGTCAGTTTCTTAAATAAAACTTTTTCATGAAATAGTAAAATGTCTGTCAGAAGTTTCTTTAGTGTGTGTGGTTGTTACTGTAGGAAGTGGTTTCATGAAAAAGCTCATTCTGAAATCAAAATCCTGTGATGCAGGGGCAAAGAGAAGGTTGGGAAAGAGAAGGGACCGTGAAACTGGTGAGGTTAGTAAAAACTAGAGACCCTTTCCAACTCTACCAGCCGATGAGAGTGCCCCCTAAAGGTCTTTAGTGCCAAATAATACTTCGATCTTCTGGGTTTACAGGGGCTGGACCACCTCTATTGGCTAGTACCCGTAAGTAGGTAGTCTTACTTACCCTTGTGGTCTGAGAACTTGGTCGTTTATGAAGCTGAGAATGGGCACACCGTGAAGTATTTAAGGAAGGTGTAGAGGAGACGTAGATGTGCCAATACTTAGAGTTAAGGTGGAGAGGTCTGGAAGTTGGTCCTGTTGCAGAAGAACATGTAAAGACCATGACTACTGTATTGTCTCTAGCTCTAAAGTTAAGACTGTTGCACACTGTGCTGTAGTCAATTAAAGGCATTCTGACACGGGTGTTCTATCCATCAAGATGGGTCACACAAAATTAAAAGGGTGCTTAGAGTGCTTTCTGAAGAGCTGCTGGCAATGAAATAGATGTTTGTGAAGTGGCTAGAATGCTATGTGATGATCATTTCTCCTGGACTATTTTGGTGTAGGATTTTATGCATGTTAGGACCACTGCTTGGTCCAAGGCCAAGGTTTGTCCACACAAAGTACAGTGCCTTGCAAAAGTATTCACCCCCATTGGCTTGTTACTTATTTTGTTACATTACAACCTGTAATTTAAATGTTTTTTTAATCTGAATTTTATGTGATGGATCTGCACAAAATAGTCTAAGTTGGTGAAGTGAAATGAGAAAAGAAAATATTAAAAATAATTTTTAAAAATAAAAATCTGGAAATTGGCATGTGCATATGTATTCACCCCCTTTGCTATGAAGCCCCTCTAAAGTTCTGGTGCAACTAATTACCTTAAGAAGTAACATAATTAGTGAAATGAAGTCCACCTGTGTGTAATCTAAGTGTCACATGATCTGTCAGTATAAACACACCTTTTCTGAAAGGTCCCAGAGGCTGCAACACCACTAAGCAAGAGGCATCACACCATGAAGACCAAGGAGCTCTCCAAACAAATCAGGGACAAAGTTGTTGAGAAGTACTAGTCAAGGTTGGGTTATAAAAAAATATCCAAATCTTTGATGATCCCCCGGAGCACCATCAAATCCATCATCTTCAAATGGAAAGAACATGGTACCGCAACAAACCTGCCAAGAGAGGGCCGCACACCAAAACTCACAGACCGGGCAAGGAGGGCATTAATCAGAGAGGCAGCACAGAGACCAAAGGTAACCCTAAAGGAGCTGCAGAGTTCCACAGCAGAGACTGGTGTATCTGCGCATGGGACCACAATAGGCCGTACACTCCATAGAGCTGGGCTTTATGGAAGAGTGGCCGGAAAAAAGCCATTACTTAGTGTTAAAAATAAGATGGCACGTTTTGAGTTTGCCAAAAGGCATGTGGGCGACTCCCCAAATGTATGGAGGAAGGTGCTCTGGTCAGATGAGACTAAAATTGAACTTTTCGGCCACCAAGGAAAACGCTATGTATGGCGCAAACCCAACACATCCCATCACCCCAAGAACACCATCCCCACAGTGAAACATGGTGGTGGCAGCATCATGCAGTGGGGATGTTTTTCAGCAGCAGGGACTGGGAAACTGATTCGAGTCGAGGGAAAGATGGATGGTGCTAAATACAGGGATATTCTTGAGCAAAACCTGTTTCAGTCTGCCTGTGATTTGAGACTGGGACGGAGGTTCACCTTCCAGCAGGACAATGACCCGAAGCATACTGCTAAAGCGACACTCGAGTGGTTGAAGGGGAAACATTTAAATGTGTTGGAATGGCCTAGTCAAAGCCCAGATCTCAATCCAATTGAGAATCTGTGGTCAGTCTTGAAGATTGCTGTTCACAAGCGGAAGCCATCCAACATGAAAGAGCTGGAACAGTTTTGCCTTGAGGAATGGGCAAAAATCCCAGTGGCAAGATGTGGCAAGCTCATAGAGACTTATCCAAAGCGACTTGCAGCTGTAATTGCTGTAAAAGGTGGCTCTACAAAGTACTGACTTCAGGGGGGTGAATAGTTATGCACGCTGAAGTTTTCAGTTATTTTGTCCTATTTGTTGTTTGCTTCACAATAAAAAAAAAAAATCACATCTTCAAAGTTGTAGGCATGTTCTGTGGATAAAATGATGCAAACCTTCAAACAATCCGTTCTAATTCCAGGTTGTGAGGCAACAAAACATGAAAAATGCCAAGGAGGGTGAATACTTTTGCAAGGCACTGTATATATTTTAGTCATATTTGTTTTTGTTCTCTATGAAAGGCTGTGTCATATTCTTTTAGAAGTATCATTTAAAAAAATTTTTTTTTTAAAGCATGTTGAGACTTACTCGTTCTATTCTCCAAAAACAGACATAATTAAAGGCATTCTTTCCAATACGCATACAGTACGTATATTTTAGTTTCATGTCATTTTTCTAGAAGTCTGGACAACCTCTCCACCATACCAGGAAAAAAACACTCTCGTTGGTACCATTTTGTTTTATTCCATACAATTATGTGATGTCATTGGTTAGTTCCTGAACAAAAAGCTGTACACTTTTAAAATGCTACTATAATTAAAAGTTCTTTTGGCTGCAATTTTATATATCCATCAAAGCAAATGCAATAAATATTGTTTTTATGAATAAAGATTGTATTATATCAGATTTTACAGTTTTGTCTCCATATTAATAGATTCCACATTGTCTGATCTTTCTTTCTTCTTAAAAAAATAATAAGAGGACGTGATGGCTCCTATTGCGGCCACAATAAGGAGGGCAAACGTGGCATATAGGCCAGACTCAGCACTGCTGGGAGACAGGTCCATGCCCAGGAAACTCACTACGTTTACCACTGGAGTGGACGAGGTAGGAGACAAGGTAGGTCCACTCGTAGCTGTGATGAAGGGTAGAAGCATTAGATTGATCAATCAAGTTACAACCATTGACATTTATTTAGTGTTTTATCTTCACAAATAAAGGCTGGCGGTTGCAGGCCATTGCCATTTTGGTATACAAAAAATATAAATATAGGTATTTCAGTTTAATCTACCTTCAGGGACAGGGTTCAGACAAGGATGAGGTCCTTGGCTGGGGTCAGGGAAGCCGTTACAGGTGATGATAGTGCCATAGCTTGCAACAGAATTCTTGGCAACACGGGGAAGAGTAGGGTCGGAATGATTGACATAGAAAAAACCAAATCGCTCTGAAAACCCTGTGGCCCACTCAAAATTGTCCATCAGTGACCAGGCAGTGTATCCTTGAATGTCCACTCCATCCAACATGTAAGCTGCAAGATAAAAGGAAAAAGAGAAAAAAAGGCTTCTTCTATTAAATAATCCACATAAAAAAAAAGGTATCCTAACAAGCAAAAAGGGTACAATGTTTGTCACTGGGGTTGTCTTCAATGGATTAGTTTGATAAGTATTGATAAGACAATATGTATCAAGAGACCAAATTAGCTCTCTATTTGATAATTGAAAACATATTTCAGTGTTTGTATAGAAAGGTGTCTGCCTAATCACTTTTTTGTCTGTACTGTTGTATTAATATTATAAATATGATTTTCTTTCAAATTCCATATTTAAATGAATTAATTTGAAAAAGAAAAACTGCGCTTTTGCAATTGATGTCATCTTGCTTCCAACAAATGTCTGCAATAGCCATATGTCACTTTGAATATTTTACCCATATTGTAGAGGCACTATGGAATGTTACCTTTAAGAGCCTGGTTGATGTAGTTTCCAAAGTAGTGGGTTCTGTGTATGTCATTTAGATCCACAGGCCCACGCTCTGAGATGCCATTCTCTGTGATAATAATAGGTGGATTTCCATACTCTTCTTTGATAAACTTTAAGATCCTCCGGAATCCAAAGGGAGAAACCTTCAGCCATGACGAACCAGAATCCAGATAGGTGCGGTCAGCTGTTGTTCCTGCCCCCCTGGTATTCAGGACAAACACATAAGTAACAAAGAAATATTGCTTGCTGGTATTATATTGTTTTCATTGCAATATTTAATATCCCAAATTGTTAAATCTATTAACTTTTACAATAACTGGTGGCATACAAGATTTACGGTTGAATCATTATTTTGTGAGGAGCCATCCCAAGTCCAACCCTGCCTAACTGACAGACTCATGTATGCTTACCTGTCAGCATCATAATGTTGAAGGTTCCCATAGTTTACAGGGAAGGCCAGGACAGTGGTGTAGTGGTTGAATCCAAAGTAATCATGTGTGCCTTTGATCCTCTGAATTTCTGCAGGGGTAAACTCAGGAAGCCTGAACCAGTCATTAGAATTCTATTATTCTATTATTACTCTATTATTCTATCTATATATTCTATTTTGATTTATTTTAAGATAACTACAAATAAACTGTTGATTGGCAATAGAAAAATATACAGTTTATCAATTCCTACAGTGGAAATTGACTGTCCTAAATTTGCTTAGAAGTAAAACATACATTTATTTTTTCTTTGTATTTTTTTCATTGTATTACCGAGATTGTGTTAGGCCAGCGGCTAGGCTTCTGTCCCTAATGATCGTCTTCATTGTGTCACTGTAGTCTCCATTGAATATTGGATGGGCAAACCAGCCAATGTAAAACTGACAAAATAAGGCGAAATAATGAAATTGTACATCAGTACTTTAACAAGGAGATTGCACCTGCAGCTAAAACAAGCAAATGAAAAAAAATATTTAATTCAACACAGTTGAGATCTTTTAGTCATACCTGTACCACGCGCCTTGCAGCATCCACGTCCTCCTGTTTATAAGGGTTGCGTGGCTCTGACCAGTCAGAGTTGATGGTAATGGAGATGACACCGCCTTGCTTTGCGCGATATACGTCATTGTACAGGTGCCAGGCTTCAGCATGGGCTTTGATCAGGTTATGGCCCACAATGTAGGGCAGTGTACCAGGCCTAAAACTGATGCCTTGTATAATTGTATATTGGACAAACAATATGTAAGGATATTTCAAACATACAGACAATAAGGGTTGTCTATAAGAAAAGAAGGTAACACAATCAGAAAAAGGACATATTATGTATCACTGTGGTGGTAGTGTCAATGGAATAGTTAGCCAAATTAGTTGTATGTTTGTCAAAGGGTTAGATATGGAGTAAAACAAAGATGCAGATATGTTCAATAATGTGAATGAAGGTTTTTCTCCAAGATACAAATATTCATAGTGCACATGCAAATACACAGCAATGGGTACACAATTAGACAATTGTTTGGCACAAAGAGTACAGATTAGTTGATCTATTGTACAGTTAGATAAAAAATTGTAAATTTGAAGTGCTAAATCAGTGTATCCTGAAGTATTTTAAATATTAAAGTTTGAATATACCTGGAGCGGCAGCGCCGTAACCATGGCCCACATTGGCTACATTGTAGGGTTCATTTACGGTGATCCAAAGTTTCACTTTGTGTCCCAGGCGGCTAAAAATAACATTGGCATACTCCTTAAAATGACTGACTATGGCATCATTCTCCCAACCTCCAGAGTCCTGTAGAGCTTGAGGAAGATCCCAGTGATAGAGGGTTACCTGTAGAGGCAACCTTTGCTGTTATGTCATTACGTATTTTAAACAGTTAAACACCAAAACATATTAGATCAGCAATAGCTGCAATTTTCCTTTTCGACTAGAAAACAGTAGGAGATAGACTTCAATAACACAGCTCTAATAAATACAAACGATGTTGATGGAACATTCCAAGTATTACAATATAGAGGTTAGGAAAAGCTGAGGGCATTGAGAAAGGGTGACTTTTCTTTCTTTAAAGTCAGAATCTGTCAAGTAAGTTTATATTTTCGGTTAAATTCTGTTTATTTTATTTTTAAAAGTTTACTTACTAATCTTAACAAATCTTAACAAACCAAATTGGAAGTTTGGTCAACTAAGTAATATCATTGGGGAAAGCATTTATGCAAGAGATGCATTGCAATGTTTTAGAAGGATTATGTTAAACGCTCCTACTTACGTGAGGTTGAATGTTGGCTGCAAGCAGAGCATCCAGCAGCCTGTGGTAGTAGTCAAGGCCGAGCTCATTGATGTGTTTTGTGGTGCCATCAGGCAGCACTCTGGGCCAGGAAATAGAGAAGCGGTAGTGGGTGACCTTAAGCTGCTTCAGCACTGCCACATCTTCTTCAATCTTATTATAACTGTTACAAGCAGTATCCCCGTTATCGTCATTGAACACTCTAAGGGGAGTGTGGGCAAACTTGTCCCAGATACTAAGACCCTTTCCATCCGCTCTCCAGCCTCCCTCAATCTGGAAACCAAAACGTAGCACAAGTTTATAAGTAAAAAGTAAGCTAATTAGAAGAAGAATGACCTCGCCTGTCTTCATCATTAAATATATTATTGGTTTGTATGTATAACGTATCATAGCATAGGACATGGATTCAGATGAAGAATCCACACACGCAACATCTTTTAATAATGAAAGCATCATATATGTTTTTGTATTTTTTTACTAAATCAAAATAAAGTGTATACAGAGTAGAAGGAGCTGGTCCACACAGAGAAAGTGAACAGTTACCTGGTATGAGGCGGTTGCTGTACTCCAAAGGAAGTTTTTGGTGAAGTGTCCATAAAGTGGGGTCTCATCCTCAGTTCTGGGGTAACCATTGTCCTTCACGACTTGGTAATAGAGGTGGGCAGAGTATTTTGGAGTTCTGGGATAGTTTGGGTTTGTAAAATCCACATGGTGGAGACCAAATCCCACGTTATACCCACTGAGCCATTCAAAAGAGTCCATGAGCGATGCCGCAGTGTATCCATTCACATTCACACCATCCAAGTCATATGCTGCAACATTAAAGAAAATCCCACTTGACGTTAACTTCAATTCTAATTGTGAAACAGCTTAAGCTTTGAATTAAAAATAAATTTTTCATTGGACACATGGCTCACATTGGAGCTAAAAACGATTGAGGCCGAAGTGTAATTCGTAATATCACAAAAAAAGGACTCTGCATTTGTAAAGGAACTTTAACTACACTTCAAACATACCTTTGAGGACCTCGTCAATGTACGTTTTGTAGTAGAATACTCTGGCACTGTCATCCAACGTAGTCTTGGAGTCGGTTGCTACTCCATTTTCAGTAACATAGATTTCCGGATTACCATACTCCTCCTTGATCCAGTTGAGGAGCCTCCGCATTCCCCAGGATACTGCCCTCTGGTTGCCGATAGCGGTTGTAGGCTCATCCCTCAGCTCAGCCTCTGAGAGGTCCCGGTCAGATTCGTAAGAATAGGGAGTAAGCCTAGTAGTTGCATGACCCACAACCTTAGTGGTGTAAGTGTTAATGCAGAAATTATCGGCGGTACCCCTGATGTAGGCCTTCTCTTGCTCTGTGAAGGACGGGAGTCTGGACTCTGAAAGACCTTGAAGTTCACTTTTGTTGCCAACATGCCACTTCATAGCTTCAGGATAGTCACCATTTTTAAAAATGGGGTGTGCAAACCAACCTAGTTGGAACTGTAAAGCACGATCGGCTGCAACTACTTCACGAAGAACGTTGACATCTTTGGGTTCTGCCCAATCACCATTGAGAGCAATAGAAACCACACCACCCTGGGACTTGCGGTATTTGTCGTTGTAAGTGTGGTAGGCCCTGGCATGTGCTATCAGAAGATTGTGGGCAACTTTATATGGTGCATCCCCAGGCTTTTTGACATTTGGGGGGATCTGCCCTAGTCCGTATCCCAACCAAGCAATTGTATAAGGCTGGTTGATGGTAATCCAAAACTTCACTCTGTCGCCAAATGTTGAAAAGCAGAAGTCGCAAAAGTCATTGAAGATGTCAACCATGTTCACATTTTCCCAACCGTTGATGTCTTGTAGGGCCTGAGGAAGGTCCCAGTGATAGACTGTAACCATAGGGGTGATGTTATAAGCAATGAGACCATTGATTAGCCGGTTGTAGTATTCAACACCTTTTGGGTTCAGTGATGGACGCTGACCGCTGGGATAGATCCTGGACCATGACAGAGAAAATCTATAGAACTTTACTTTCAAAGCACGAAGCATGTACAGATCTTCCTCCAATCTGTTATAGCTGTCACAGGCTATATCTCCAGTGGCAGCACTAGAATGGCTGCCAGGGGTGTGGGTGAACGTGTCCCAAACACTGGGGCCCTTTCCATCCGCATTCCAGCCACCCTCAATCTGGTAGGCTGAGGATGCCACTCCCCAGCGAAAACCTTGGGGGAACGTGCCATAGTGGTAGAGCTTCCTCTGAAACTTGGTTTGGTGAGAGAACTTCTCCCAAACAACCTTGGATTTAGAAGGAACATCTGAGGGCGGAAGAGGCGTTGGCAACCGTGTGGTTAGGAAGGATTGTCTGGTAGGTGGATCCAAAGCTTTTCTTGATCCAAATCCATTTGTCATTATCACTTGAGAGTAGAAGTAAGCAGATTGCTTTGGTGTTCTAGGCCTATTTTGGTCTTCAAAATCGACATAATGAAGACCAAATCTTTCACTGTAGCCCTTTGGTCCTTCAAAGCCATCCATAAGTGACTGCACTGTAAACCTTTGCACATCGACTCCATCCAAACGTATAGCTTAATGAGAACAATTAATTATTAGGAACACATTTCTAACAGATCAATCGCAAATGTGGTACTTCATGTCAATAACGTTTTTGTTTTCCATGAGATTGAATCACCATACTTACATTTTAGTGCTTCATTTATGTAGGACCTTAGATACTCTATGCGTTGAGTGTCATTCACATTTTCTTCATACCCTGTGGGCATGCCATTCCCTGTTATATAGACAGGCACCTTGGTATCAGACACATTCAGGTACTCTTTAGATATGTAGTTGAGAAGTCTTCTAAGGCCCCATGGCACCGGACGGATCCAGTCTGACACAGTGGAAGGCCAGGAATGATCCACATGGGCCTTGAAATCCCCCACCCCCTCAGGCCCCGGTGTACAGCCACCGTCACTGATGTTGACCAGGCGTGAAGTGTAATGGTTCAACCCCATAAAATCTGCTGTTCCACGAATTCTCTTGCTTTCTTCTGCAGTAAAGACAGGAAGCCTGGCAGGCTCAGAAGCAGGACAACTCTTCCTTTTCTGTTCAATTTGAGTCTTGAGCACTTCAGGATAGTCACCATTTACGAAGATGGGATGAGCGAACCATCCCAGCATGAACTGTAGGTAGCGGTCTGCAGCTGCTATGTCTTGAGGTTTGGAAGGGTCCAGAGGTTCAGCCCAGTCTGAGTTCAGAGCTATGCCAACTTTCCCACTCTGATTCTTACGGTACTTATTGTTGTAGATGTGCCAAGCTTCAGCATGGGACTTAAGAATGTTGTGGCTGGCCTGGGAAGAGGGGAAATGGTAAAACATAGAAAAAGTCTTACGTTTTAATTATGTCATATTGCTAGTAAAGTAATCACGGTACACTCACTTGGTAGGACGCGATCACATAGTCCTGTATTCCAGGTGGGTGCTTACCAGTTCCGTAACCAGAATGGCTTACAACCCACGGGCTGCTGAAGGTGTTCCAAGTCTTGACCCTATCTCCAAACCTGGAGAAGCAAAAGTCTGCGTAGTCCTTAAAAGCCTCCACAATGGATGCATTGGTCCAGCCTCCATAGACCTGGAGTGCCTGGGGCATATCCCAATGGTGCAAGGTAACAACTGGTTGTATTCCGGACTCAGTTAGTGCATTGATTAATTTTTCATAGTACAGAGTCCCTTTCTCCGACTGGCTCCCCAGGTGGCCAGAGGGGAAAATGCGTGCCCAAGAAATGGAAAATTGATATGTGTCGACAAGCAGACCACGAAGCAGGTATACATCGTAATCCACCTTGTTATAGCTGTCACAGGCCAGATCAGCAGTCTGGTTCCCAAAGGCCTTGTCTTCATGGCCAAAGCGGTCCCAAATGGTTTCTCCTTTTCCTCCTTCTAACCAGCCACCCTCAACTTTGAATGACTCACTGGAAATGGCCCATTTGAAACCGCTGGGGAAGGATTCGTTGAGAAAGCTATCTCGTTCTGATGGAGTCTCAATACTAAACTTATTCCACACTCTGTCGTAGCTTTTTTTGAATGCTACATTACCCTTGGTGTTTGGATGACTGTACAGGCAAGATAGAGGAAGAACAGTCATACAACAGGATATATTAAAATCCATAAATATTATCTACAGTAAAATCTTACTTTGATTGTATGGATTCTCAAATCCTGTTAATTGTCTGATAGAATATGATAATTCCGCTCTATATTAGTTTATAAAATACTGTCTACCTTGTTCTGATAGAAGTGTCCACATCATCCAGTACACCAAACAAGTCCACCATGTCACATCCCAAAATGTTGAAGTCTGTATTTCTAAGAACTGTGATAAATTCAAAACATACAATTTTATTGTAATATTAAAATAGTTCATATTTTGATTTTTGGCAAAAAGGTTTATCTAGTATGATTTGAAAAAAAAAAAAAAAGAAGTTTTTGCAATAATATAGATTTTTTTATTTATCAATTTTCCATGTAACAGAAAAACTGTAATAGGTTGCTGGGGCTTTAAGGTAAAACAATGTAAACGTAAATGCCAAATGTATTATATATCTTAAACAAAAAGCTGTGCTCAACATATGAAAATTAAACTCGTCTTTGTGATATTATATATCTAACAGAAGCACAATAACTAGACCCTAAGCAAGTATAGCTCTGATACAGCTGATAAAGATAAAGCAGTGATATAGCTCTTTATGCCAATAACCTATGAAGAGGAATAGTTGATGGCGATTCACAAGGTTTTGTTTTGGTATCCCTAATATGAAGGCTCTTTATTTATAACCTTTATTTAACCAGGAAGGTCCCACTGAGATTAAGAATGTATTTTGCAAGGGAGATAATATCTTTATCTTCTCAAAGGTCTAAGTAATATATTGGTTATTCAACAACTAGTCATGTCAGGAACAACAAACAAGCACAACTTTACTTTTTTCATGACCTTACCTCTAAGAGTATTGCCAAGAGGCTCCAGTCTATTACTGGAACAGCTGATTATGTTCATGTTATATATCAAGATGGGTATCAGCCCAGTGACCTTCTAAAACAAAAAACGTTCACTTAGATGGATCTTAATAATTGTGATCTTTAAAAAAGGAACCCTATTATTTATCAAAGGTCAACATTTGACTTTCATACCTGTATGCTCCTTAGCTCATCTTCCAAGTTATATTTAGATGTGCAGTCATATTCAATTTGCACGGACAAAAAATCCAGAGAGTCCTGGAACAGAACAGAGATACAGTATTTCCCTCAAAACTGGCAAGTGAAATGTGTATTATCTTGCTTCAAATAATAAACAAAATCTCATTAGTGAAAAAAAAAAAACATTATTATTGTATTCATAAATTCATAGACTAGTAATGTTTTTAACTTTTGTTTCATGATTTGATATTTCAAGGTACATCGATTTTCAGGGATGAGGAAGAGGTAAATTTACAGCCACTCATGACTTTATTATAAACAAGCATAGTATACAATGTGTTCTTCGGTTTGGGGTTCATTTCTAAATAAAAAAGGGAAACAAGGCACCCCTCCCTCACTGAGTACATGCGTTTCTTTTCAATTTCATAGTTTTCAGACCGTAGAAACCTTAGAAAGTATTTCCCAATGGTGGGTGTGACATATTTTAAGGTATTATTTAATAACTCCTTTACAATAATATTTATCCACAAGTTAGAAAACACTAGAATAAAAGCTTGCATTTTAAGTGGAGACATATTACCAATGTTGAAAATCTGTTCCTGGAAAGAACAGACAAATCGCTTGACCTCAGCCCAATGGACAAACGTCCCCCTGGGTTTAAAATACAGGCAGTGATAAGACCATTGTAATACAATCACCTTTACAACACTAGGTAAACATCTTCTCAGATAAGTGCATGATACCTTACAATGCCTACACACTAAAGTTAAAGGCTACAAAATGCAAAAGCATTAAGATGACATGTAACAGATCATGTCACAGATCATCTTTTCAGATAAACAAGGCCATTTAATTAATGCATTTTGAATGCAAAGGAAAAGGTTTGATAGGTTGAGAAAAGACAAGCAAGATAATATCTGTCTTGTTAATTCAATTGAAACATCTTAAACAAAACAAGAAACATTCTGAAAGTATTGCTATGCTGTGTCTGCCAATATGCGTTCATCCTGAGTTATTCTATTTTCAGCACTTACCTCGGCTAGGAAAAAGGCGGTGATAAAGCTGGTAGACATTTTTGTGGGCTTGGATGGCATTCAGGACAGGAAGAGGGACTGCGTCCGTAGAGGGTCCTTGAGCATATTGCTCTTCAAGATGGCTCAGTGTTATCCAGGTGGATGTAAGCTCTCCGAACTCAAGGAAAGCTAACTCAGCATATTGCTCAAACAACTCTATCAGCTGAGAGCTCTCCCAGCTCCCATACAGGGCTCTCAGGGCTTCTGGTACAGAACCGGAGCTGTGCAGAACCAGCAGAGGTTGCAAACCCACCTCCACTAACTGGTTCAACAGTGCCTGGTAGCAGGCCACCACAGGCTTACTGGGCTGGCTGGCTAAACCTGTGGGCAGGAGCTGTGTCCAGTTCAGGGGCACTTTGAAGTGAGTCACTCCTCTGCTCTGAAGGGTTAAGAAGTAGTCTCTGACACCTGTAGGAATGGGATGACTGCAGTCAAACAAACGATTTGCCTCATTGTTCAAATCCCTTGTAACCTGGTTGGTTAGCGGCCCTGCAAGGAGCAGAAAATCCTGTTGGCTATTCTCTTTGCACTGACATCCAAAGAAAAACAGTAGGTAAATACCAAGTAATCGCAAGGTGTTTGCCATCCTAAGTTTAAATGATGAACTGTCAAGGTTTATGCACAACCAGGGTTTTTATGGAGTATCGTGCTTTGATGCTTGAACTCTTGTATCTTTACATAATCCTGGCCAGGATACCTAGAGCAGATACTTAGTAGTAGTTGTGATAAGGAAAAGGGGACTCTGAACCAGCAGACACTGATACAGACTTTAATTGCCAATAGCACTTGTTTTGTTGTCACAGACCAGGCAAGGCAAAGGAATATACATGACCAGAACTGTAAACAGACCTATGTCTCATATGAATGCACATAAAAATATGTTGGATGATCCTGAGCCATTAAGCAGAAAAGGCTACGTTTATAAAAAAAACAAAACAAACAACAACTACAGTACATCACATAATTTCCCCATTCCACTTGCAATCATTAAGGGGTAAGACTTATTTGGTCTTTTTCAAATGCAATGTGGGTAATCTGTGTCCAAATGCCGTGTCATGGATTTATAGAAACACACACACACACACACACACACACACACACACACACACACACACACACACACACACACACACACACACACACACACACACACACACACACATACATACATACATACAAGGAAATGTATTTAATTCAGGACAATTTACAATATGTTTACCCCCCCCCCGCCTGAGGTGATATCCAAACACTGAGGGAACAACCATGGGTAGAGAGCAGATATCTGCTGAACTAACTCTGCCAAGGTATAACAAGTACACAGCTTCTCTGGTTTTACTATCTATAAGCACAGAACCTAACCTTGACTTTAGGCCATTCAAATACCGCCCCCCTCCCTCACTGACATGGACGTTTTGTTGTCCAGATTAGCAGACCCCAGGCAGCAGTTGAGGTGGAGGTGGGAACAATTTCACATCACCTCATCTGACACAGAACCTAACCTTGAATTGAGGTCATAAATAGTCAAATTTAGGATTAATTTGATGCTCCTTTGACCGAAACACAGATTTACGTATTGTTTTGCATGTGCTAAGGTTTAAAAATGAAATGTAAATTATTTCGGTGCGGTAAATATTTTTATACAAATATCATGGGGTGAAGTTTTGATTCAGCTGCCCCTATCTAGTTTATTATCTCTATTATACATTGTGTAGATATGAGCCTTCGTTGTATATCAATTTATCTTTGACCTGTGCACAGACATTCAGAAACGTTCAGGATAATCTGGACACATCTTACCCTATCAGAACTACTAAAGGCGTACTGTATCATAATTTGAAGTGACCAACAGACCAATCAAACAGTAGCTTGCATAATAGTTATGTAACACAGTGTCATGTTGGACAAATCCAAAGGCTAAACAATTGTAACAAAATTACATATTTTCCTTTGACCTTAATATATAGACAATCCCATCGAGATCCTGTATTTCTGGGGAAGCCTGCAACTCGATAAGATAAAAATAATAAAAGCAACTACTACAGCAAATAAATGCAACTGAATAAAAACATGCAAGTCAACAATCCAAATTTGCTGTCCTGGTCTTATGTCTAAGCCAAGTCATGCTTACAACCTGGTGAGCATTAATACTTGATAGTACATAATTGTTTAAATTGCAACTATGCATTGTACTATGTATCAGAGGA
Organism: Galaxias olidus; assembly: GCA_026901105.3. Classification (NCBI taxonomy): domain Eukaryota; kingdom Metazoa; phylum Chordata; class Actinopteri; order Galaxiiformes; family Galaxiidae; genus Galaxias; species Galaxias olidus. The sequence continues at coordinate 104,584 of JAPMUY010001616.1, read as the reverse complement.
AAATCAATGCATGGAATGAGACTTGAGATTAATTCTAGACTAATTCTAAAAAGAAATTGTGCAATGCATAGAATATTTGTGTGCAAAGTGGGTAACTTGGAAAAACCCAGCGATTCAATGGTTGAACATGCGGTTGCATGCTGATGTCACCACGTTACTGTACTATTTGTTGAAGTGGGATGTTGCCATTCAGTTTATCACAGAGGCTCTGGTCAGCTATTAGCGTATGCTTTCATTCTTGCTAAGTGGGTGTTATCATTCAGCTGTTATCAAACACTCTGAAATATTTGAAATATTTATGTAAGGCTTAAATCAGTTAATCGAATGTCTGGATTTGTACTCTATATATCTGTTTTATTTTCGATTGCTATAGTAACACATTGTATCTTTGTTTGACTTTATTATTTATCATTGTCACCAGTTGGCCACTAGGAGGCAGTGAATCATCAGGACTTTTAAAACCTACACTTGCCCTGGCAATACCACAGATGGAAAATTGCATTAGTTGGTTGTGGGTTTGGTTCATTGTCTCTAAAAATGTAACAAGACACAACCAACTTTAAAAACAATTTCTTGCTTTGCCCGAATAGACTTAGTAGTGATAGTTGTATGTGATATTATGTAATGTAATGTAATGTCTAGTGATAGTTCCTCTACAGGGATTCAATAGGGAATAAGTTAAGTACTCCTAATATGTGACTATCAAACTGAGGATAAGGTTTCTTCTTTTTGAAGACGCGGTTTGAGGTGGTTATGGGATGAGCTGGTCTGATGGTCATGTACTAAAATATTCTGGCAAGTACTGTCAGTAATGACACTGGCCATTGGTGTGCACTACAGTCTCGAGAGAAAGCTTCTTTAAATAGTGCACAACAATGGCCAGTGTCATTACTGACAGTACTTGCCAGAATATTTTAATACATGACCATCAGAACCTTTCTACAAAAGTTAACTTTTCTTGTCAAGTTCTAGAATAACCTTATTTTCTCGGAACAGCAAAAGACTGACCTTCTTCAGAAAGCTGTTTTTTGTTGTTTTGTTTTTTTAATTGAACTTTAGAAATTACAAATGTTCAATACTGTAGATTGCTGCCTCAGGTAAGGCAATTCACAAGCGTTATTAAAAAAGAAGAATGGGTTTTAGCTGGTTTAACACAGTTGCAATGTTGTCAACTATAACCAATCAACATTTGAACATGATTAAGTGAGGACACGCTAAAATAACTCGCCGTTAGGGCACTGGAGATATGGCTGCTGAAAATGGGCCTGTGAAGTCATTTGTTACTAATGAATTATAAATTAGTCATTTTAAGCATTTGTAATAATTTCCAACATGTTTTTCAATCAATAAAAAAAATCTGTTGTTTTGTGAGTTGAAAAAAAAGATGCACTTTTGATAGAATTCTGCTGCGCTATGGATTTCCTTAATATGCCCCCTGGTCTCCAGGACAACCGGCCACCTTAACAGGATGTGCGCTAGCGCTCCACAGGTGTCTCTTCCATATGGTCTCCCCTCCACTTTGTTGCTCCATGCAACAGGGGTTCCTGCCAATATCCACCATCTTCTCTGAAGCACAGTCAGCATGGGTTGGATATGCCTTGGACACTGAAAAATACCATTTCTTGCCTCTGCATTGAATGTTTTCAAAGCTACTGGCATATGTTTTTGTGAAAGCTCTCATAATATACATATTAGTAATGAACCATATTCGTCTTTAATAGATTTTCTGTGGTCTGTGTTTTTCTAAGCTACAAAAGATGCATTTGTTTTTATAAAGGTCTCCTCAGGTCTTGCAGCGTTATTGGTGGCAGACTTGTGAAACTGGCTCCCATTCTCTCATGGCGGTAACGGCGATGTCACACTTGTGACCCCAAGACACCTGTCAATCTGCTTTAGCCTCATAACAACCTGATATTATAACAACAGTTACAAAAACACACAAAACAGACAGGTCCATGTTAACATTGCTTTGCTTGCTTTCAAGAAATGTGTTACGTGCATCAAGTGGTGCAAAATGTTATCTGATATCCCAGTCTTTCTGGGAGTGCATGGTTGTGTGTGCGCATGCGGGTGCATGTGTTAATGTATGAAAGTACAGTCATAATATTACTATTATAATATCTCTAGTACTACAGTATAATTTACATATACAGTATATTGTTGTTGTATTGTAACAGTGCCACAAAAAAAGATAATCTCAATTATGTTTCTCTATGTAAATAAAGTTGAAATAGAAGCACTTCATTGTAACCTACTTTCACACTTCAAAATACCTTAGACCCAGCTGGGTGCAGCTGCATTACCTCCAAGTACTCTTAGCAGAGCTCCCTGAATGGAAAAACATCAGAAGGACTTATAAATGCACACACACACACACACACACACACACACACACACACACACACACACACACACACACACACACACACACACACACACCAAAAGTGTAAAACATAAAGGATGGCATTAGTAGATTCCATTAGTTAAAACATCTGGTAGGAATTAGATTTACAAATGTTAGTTGGGGTGTTGTTGTGTCTGTTGCCCACAGCAACCTTGGATGTGGAAATCGAGGTTGGTTAATGCAGCCATGTGTTAAGTTTTACAGGGCTCATTAGGGAGGCACACACACAAAGTGTGGCTCAGCGTGCACCAAACTATTACTATGCCCTTTTTACCATAGGACCGGGCCCTCACGAGCACTGACACAGGCGTGCCATAAAGATGTTGTCATCATGGAGCTAATACTTTTGTGAGAAAACTACATCTCAAATGTGAGAAGGAGCTGGAACATTCATGGAAATCATGTTTGTGATATCATGTTATTCTGAGAGAAAACTGTGACCCCCATCTCAAATTACCAATGGATGTTCGTTAGCCGATTCAATTAAAAGCACTATCAAAAGCAGTAGTAGCAAGTTGCTGAAACCATTTTCCAATATACTGTACATGATATTCTAATAACTATTTCAATATTGCTATCATTAAGATCTGACTGCTTTTCAAAAATGTTGTCTGGATGCAATCCAATGTTTCTAAATAGTGTCATAAAAAAAAAAAAGAATGGCACCAAGCCTTAATATCAAACCAGTGCCTCTGCTGTTCACACACCAAGTTTTATTTTTGTCGAGAATTCCAGCTGTGAGGCCACAAGCCTGTCTTGATTAAACCACTGTTAGCTCATAATGATCCCTCTCTTGGCATAGCCTGTGACAGTATATATGTCTTTGTTACTTGTCCACTATGTGCCATTTACCCTAAGTGTTGCATTTTGCTAGCTACCGCTTGGCACATCGCAGCACGATATAACCATGCTTTTGGGGGGTTGGAAACTGGAGCAGGAAATTAAAAAAAGAGATCCTGTTGTGTTGAGGGAACTGCTTACCCTCATTTCCTTTTAACAAGTACGTCACTTCTAGGAACCAGATTCTGTTTCAGACTGCCTCCCTGTGGACTTTGATCAAAAAAGACCTGACTAAATGTTACAACAGCACTGCTGCTGCCTTAAAGTCACAAAAACACTACCACTAAAGTGTGGGGCCTTCTCAGGGTCTAATATGAAATATTACAAAAATGTGCTATATTACATCTATGTACCAACATAGATCCTGAAACTCCACACTGCCAGTTATCTTTTGAGGGTCTTAACAGACCATTACATCCTTCACATCTACTGTATTTTTTCTAATTCACGGATCAGAGCCATTTCAATGGCTTGACTTTAGTTAACCAATACATGTTCTGCTGAAATTTGGTGTGAAATTTCTGACCAAGTTATTTTCACCTCTTGTGGGCCACTTAAAATGTGTCGTTAACTTTGGTTTTAGTGTAATCAACTGTAAACCACAGTAGCTATACAATACGCAGTTTAACTATGTAAATTTTTTATTTCTTTTTTACCATGCATGGTCATTGAAATGTGTTCACTTTGTATGTAACCTTGCCAGCCAGGGTCGATTGAATGATCCTTAACCAAGTGCTTGTTACCACACCAGCACAGTTCTCAGATTAACACAACAGTTTGAAATCAACATAATGGTTGTAAGGGATTAGAATCCTACTTTGGTGACGACACTCCTAACTGGCTTGCCTGTGTTTTATCACTTGATTGAAAAGTGGGAACATAAAGTGATATGATACAGATTAAACACCTCAGGACAAAAACTAAGTTTCCTCCTGAGTGGACTGTGACAAGCTAGTAGGACTAGAGTAGGGAAAGAGGCGCACGGTTAAAAAAATCTATTTTTCCCCAATCAGGTATCTGGTCGTTTTAAAATTTAAGTGAACTGAAATAGGTTGATGCTCTTGGTGGGCATGTTTCTGTTCTTTAAATTAACCAGAATTCTCAGCATGTTATTAATTTCCCCAAAGCCCTCAAGTCCAATTTTGGATTGATCACAAATATGACTTGACATTACATCAACGTAATTTAGCAGACACTTTTATCCAAAGCGATTTACAATGTGATTACAGGGACAGTCCCCCTGCAGCAAGTTAGGGTTAAGTGCCTTGCTCAAGGGCACACTAGTGGTGGCTTTCCCAGGTGGAATATTGATGATCAATGATGAATGATAATCAGTTTGGTGTTGATCATTGATTTTAGGAAGAGTAGGCCAACAGTTGTCAGTTTACCAGTTTCAGTAGGCTCATTGGGAAATACTTTGCTGTCTTCTTACACCTAACATAATAACCTACATCAGCAAAGAAAAGTTAAATATCTATAAAAAGAGGACCCGCTGGAAAGTTACCAGACAGTTACCAGACATATGACCGTTTTTGTTTTCGGTGTTTTCACCTTTTTTGGGCCTTTGACACTATTTTCAGATTAAATGATTTACACTCTTGTGCTAGGCATGACATCTTATAAAACACAACCCTAACTCTTTCAAATTTAAAATACGGTCACATTAATGTATTTAATGCTCATCACAGCAAAGTTATACTTTATAGACTTTGCATTGTTGGGTTATTTCCCCACGCGTCACAGATAGTCTGAATATAGCAATAGTAGTAGTAAAGTAGTTTCCAGTAGTTTCATGCATAAACTAACTTACTTCCTTACACAGTTTAAATAAGACGTCAAACTATACAGAGAATTTCATTGTCTTCAGATGTGATCTTCTGATAATGTCATTCATGGCAGCAGGTGTCGTCTATTTGATTTTAATAACTATTTGCACGACTATGAGGACGGCCCTGCACGGAAAGTGTTTGCAAACGAGCAAAAGAAGTCTTGACCTTGCAGAGATGTCAAACTTTGACATGGAATAGTTTGTTGAAATCGAAATTTTTACAGGGTAGCAAGATAGCAAGAGCTTGCAATGTTTTGGATTAGATATAAATACACTTCTGTGCAGATACTTTTGATGAAACATAATACATATAAAATTAGTATACAGAAAAAACGAGTCGCGCATTTTGTTTGTGTTATATTTATATAGATATGTCAAAAATGTTGTCCAGATGCTCTGCCCAAAAGCTTTTCATGGCTTTAATTTGGATTTGGATATTACTGACGTCAGTCATTATCTGCCTGATGGTATCTTCACTGCAAAAACACTACTACAGTACATAGCAGAGGATTAACAAAAAGCACAAGAGGAAAGCAGATTTCGAATTGTATTTGTACATGGCATAATCCCTTCCAACACCACTATTTTTTTACTACAGGAAAAAAAACACAGTATTTTTTTATAAAATCATAGTACACACAGATTTTTTATTATACATATTAAATGCAATGTGAACAACAGCACTCAGTATATTCCCATCAGTGTTCAGGATTTCAACACAATCTGGGCATCTGAAATTAAGCCATTAAATACTAAAAATAACTCCATTGCTTTCTGAGTCAACATTTTGGTGAGATGTGAATGTTTTGAAGAGCTGCAAGCCGTTCTCATTTTCCTTTTTTTAAAGATTCTGCTATAATGGAACGTGCAAGTGTTTTATGTATGAAATGCTATCTACCTACAGCTGCAAATATTTACTAACTATATTGCATTCATAAAGCTACCTCATGCTATAACCTTTTTATAGTTGCTGGTATCAGTACTCTTGGGAAGTATTGCCCTGTTCTCTTGCCCAGTTCTTTGCCCTGTGTTGTTCCTAAATATATGTAGTAAGAGTGTTTAACTAGAGCCAAACTGCAGTTTGGTTATATGTTTTGCAATATATACCTGCATTGCACTATTTGGCTTTTTTCATTTAAAGATTGTGCTGAGCTTGGCTAATCAGAACGTGGACTTGTGTCAGGTGTACTGGACTTATTCGAACAGCAAAATGTTGTTAAGGTTTATTTTGTAGTCTATTCTGTAGTTTATTATTGCTATGAAAATCTGAACTGAGATTTTGCATACAATTTAAGACATTAATGAGGACATCTATTGTTTGTATAAAGAAGGTAGGAAAGTTGTGGCAATACAACAAATGTACTCACATTGATGGCAAAGTCTGTGTTGGTAGATGATTTTATAATTTTAGGGTGTGTGAATCATACACCACGGTGGCTCGGTGGTTAGCACTGTTGCCTCACAGCAAGAAGGTCCTGGGTTCAATCCCAACCTGACCCAAGGGCCTTTCTGTGTGGAGTTTGCGTGTTCTCCCCGTGTTTGCGTGGGTTTCCTCCGGGTACTCCGTTTTCCTCCCACAGTCCAAAAACATGCAGGTTAATTGGTGACTCTAAATTGTCCGTAGGTGTGAATGTGAGTGTGAGTTGTTGTCTGTCCCTATGTGGCAGCCCTGTGATAGACTGGCAACCTGTCCAGGGTGTACCCCGCCTCTCGCCCTGTGTCGGCTGGGATAGGCTCCAGCCCCCCCCTCATCCCAATCTTAGAACATATGTATGTAAAAAATCTATTTTGCATTAGGTGTGAAACGTTATACCAAGAAATGCTGTTATTTTAAATAAATGTAAAAAATAGAAATCATCAATCTTTGTGTATAGATTTGTGTGTGTGTGGTGTAAGAACTAAGATATCTATCTACTAAGATATATACTAGGATTGTAGCATGTGCAATAGTTCTTGTTGGTCCAAAGGTATAACCTCTCCATCCTAATAGTTGACTCTAGTGGATCAAAGTTATTAGGGGCCTGAGATAGAGGTTTTTAATCATTATGTCTGGCTCTTGATCCTTCTTTTAGGCTTAAACTACAGTATCTTAATGAAAACGTGGGCAACCTTTGTGATAAGATTTCAGTCAGACAAACTCATCCGTCTTGTAGCAGACCCATTGACGTGAGTTTAAGCCGAAGCGTCCTAAGAGCTGGATATTACCACCATTCAAAAAAGTTTGACTGATCCAAAGCTTTGAGGATATTACGATAGCATTTTATTTTCCAACTAATTACAAAAAATCTTACTTTACTTTCATATAAAAACTGTAACAGGACAGTAATGTAATTATTTAATTGTAATTGTACAATACAGAACAGTATACAGTATATGCATGGCATAATACATATCCAAGTAATCCAGCACACTTTTATCCACAAATTAAACATATACGGTTATTTATGACACATTGATCACATGCGCCCTTCTTCTTGAGCAAGTCTATTTTTGAGTAAAATGGGTTTCTTCATATCCATATCTTGAGGTTAGTATGTATGGATAGCTTGTTTGATGAAAACCTAGGTAATTGTTGGGTCAACACTGTATGCACGCTGACCTCATCAAAGAGCACAGCTCTTTTCAACTCGGTGGGGAAAGACAGTAAAAGAGTTCTTTTCGAACTGTGTCCGTGCATATTGTATTTGTCTCCTAAAAGAGTTCTTTTCAAACTGTGTCCCTGCACATTGTATTTGTCTTATAAAAGAGTTGCACACCTCTGTGTATGGTTCACTGCTTTTTGGCTTCTCACCACTTTCTGTTAAGGAATGGTTCTATACAATAAGGCTTTATCAGTTCGGCTTGCCTTGCTACAATGTTAAGGCTGGGATCTCAGCCATGTTTGTCAATCAAAGACTCCACCCCACAGGTTTTGCTTATGCAACTGAGCCAATTAGCAGGATTGAGGAGATGCAATGTTCTATTCTAGACGCTAATTGGTCTGCTTCACAGTTAGTAGATAGTTAGACAAATGGAAAAAGCTCGCCAGGCAACTTGCTAGGAGCTTCTATCAGTTTCTCATATCAGTTACCCTAACCCTGTAAACCAAAGATTAATTCTAACTAGAAAATGGGCAAACATACGTATATTAGAATATTTTAAACACATTTTTCCATTGTATTGGAATAACTATTAATACTATTAGTAATGTAATAATAATAATGAGCTAAATAAAAGCGTGTATTGTTCTTTTGCCAATGAATGCCGCAATTCTGGCCAACTCAAAAGTCTACAAGAACTACATATCTAATTATCGGGTAGTAAAGTTGTGCTTCCCAGGGATTTATTTTAGACATTTCAACAATGGTTTGGATTATGGAATCAACGTGTAGAAGAGGGATTTAGGGCATTCATAATTTGCAAATCTGTTTTAAAAAACAGTGTTTTAAAACTACAAGTAATATTATGTTTTTTATGGTTACCCTCCCTGTGTACTGTGGCACACCTGTCTTTGGCACACCTGTATTTCCCCTATTCTTCCCTGCAGATCCGCTCAAGCTCTGTCACAAACTTCTAAAAAAATCTATTTTTGCTATAAATTATTCTACATTTTAGAATGAGGCTGTGACATAACAAAATGTGGAAAAAGTGAAGGGTCTGAATGCTTTCTGAATGCACTGTTTATTGTTTGTCCTCTCAAAGACATTCAGATTGAATTGGATTGAAACATACAAACCTTACAAAGCGCATACAAAACACTTACTACTTACTCCATGCAAATGATAAAGTAATGCCACCAACAAACAAATAGTGTCAGTCTTCATCTGCCTTCACAGTAGACTACCTTAGTGTGATGTTTGTTTATCAGGTTCAACACTGCATACATATATTAAATGTGCATTCGTGCACATGCAAGGGTTTAGTCTATTGATTGAATGAAAAATAGGCTATAGAACAAAGACCTTGTAAATGGAGTGTATTTTGTCTATTGATAGAAGTTACTAACTTCAGTTTGATTCAGGGAATAATAAGCTACTGAACAAAGCCTTGTTGACAAAATGTTCAATTCTACTGGTACAGGCAGAGATTACATAGTTTGATTAGTGAACACATGGCTCCTGAACTAATCAAATCAAATCCAATGTCTTTATTGAGTGCTTTTTACATAACATGTTTCCCTTGTTTAAGGGCTTCGCAAATGAAGCAATAGACCAGAATAATAAACTCAATATAGTATGTGATGCGTTCAAATATGACAGTGCTGGATGCACGGATGGGAGATTTTGCTTCAGCAAAGGTGTCTTAATGAGAGCTCTAGAATGTCAATAATCTAATCATAGACTTTTAATTTGAGGACCTAGATTTTTTATTGTTTTTGATTAGTCAGGTAGATTTAGTGATAAGAGTTTGGTTTTGTTCTCGAACCAACAATAATAGCTTTGGCTTTGCGTGGATTTGAAAGTAAAAATGTTAAACCCTATCAACTTTAGCATTTACAATGTGCATTTCTAAGCTGTGTAGTGGGGTTTTTACCCTTTATTATATTTACAGTTGTGTTCTATCTACATATCAATAAAATAAGACACCATATTCCAATCAAAAATGGTGGCGCTCTAGTACGCAAGGTGGTGGCATTTACATAATTGACTTATACTTTGACTGCTAGTTGATTGATTGGGTCCTTAAGGCAGTAAAAGGAATCAGAAAGAGAGGTAATTAATTTTGAGCTGTGCAAGAATTGATAATGCAGCAAGTTGTTTTTTTGTAACAGATTTGGTATTGTATGCCATATTAAATGTTCAAAGAATGTGATCTGATAACACAAGCTAAAGTTGTATGACACTATCAGTCCCGCTAGATAAAGTTCCGCCCTGGCTGTGATGTTGGCAGTGAGGGGGAAGAAGGTTCGCTTCTGATTCAGTTTATGAATGTGTATTTCAAAATCTATTATATGTAAAGCTTTATCATAAGCAGAAACAAAATCTCCAAGAAACTGTTCATGCTTAAGGTCTGTAGAAAATGACTAGTTAAGTGCATTGCATGTTATCTGATTGTTCAGATTTTGCCACTGGGATAATGTCCATGAATGGAAAGAAGATATTACATCAGAAGGCCAATGTCAAATGAATCTATTCTACATTTTCAGATATTTCTTGTTGGTGTCAGCTTTGGGGCAGATCTGAACAGTGAACATACTGAACACCAGTATGCCTGAGAGGTTAACAATTCCAAGCTCCATTAGAGAGAAACTTGTTCATTATTGTAGCTTTTAACAAGGAGGAAAAGATTATGTGGAGGATGGTTCAAAGGTGGCTGTGAGTGTGATTCAATGTGCCGCCCAGAGGATAGACAAGCTTTGTCTGTCATGAAAGGCAGACCATTGGTCAACAACATGCCCCAACCATTGTAGTTGACACATGGTAATCGACAGAAATAGTTCCCTTAAAGTAACTAGAGGGAGTTTATCTGCAGGAGGTGATTTTGGCGACCCCTACCGTTTGCTCAATTAATATAAGTAATTCATTATAAGTAACTATTTTCCATAACCATCGCAAAGAAGACATGCAGAATGCTCGTGGTCACTGCATATCACTAGCACAATCCACTACTATACTCCCAAGTATGGGCATCTCTTCCTGATTTTGTGACGCATTTCCTTGTGCCATAAAGTAATTCATCAGAGTTTCGCAAGAGATTGCACCCGGTGGCAGACAAAATTTGTGTTAAATGTTGAGACTTCAAGAGGACTGATCTGAACCGTGATTTTTCATTCTCCCATAGACATTACAATGTGCTATCAGAAGAATTGTATTGCTAATCCGTTAATATAAAATAGTTGCCTATAATTGCTTTAACAAGAAAAGCATCAGTGTGTCCCTGATCTTGGGAATGCACCGTGAGCCACGTGAGGATGCCTTTAAACTAAAAGCTGTTGTCGTTTAATAATGATAATTCATTGGATTTAGTTTCCAGCGCTTTTCTCAGGACTCAAAATGCTTTACAAATTGGTTGCCACAACAAATGAATGGACAGACAGCTACCACTCACAACAATCCGTCTGGGTGAAACCATGGCAGCCAATATGCGCCAAACTTATCGCAACAGACTTTTGTACACACAGATCACACACACATACACTGCAGTTCTATTGGCAGTGCCTAGTCAGGACACTAATAGGAGTATTTATTATTTAGTAGGTATTTAGTGTTTAGGAGTATTTAGTATGTTTTTTGTAAGCGGAAGGAAACCGGAGCACCCAGTGGAAGTGACCCCCCCCCCCCACACACACACACGCACACACACACACACACACACACAGGGAGAACATGCGAACTCCACACAGAAAGGCCCTTGGGTCAGCTTGGGTCCTTCTTGTTGTGCGGCAATAGTGCTAACCACTGAGCCACCGTGCTGCCCAAACAAGCACAAACAAGTACAAACAAGCACAAGTGCATTTAAATGTACTTATTTGTTGCAGTACTCAAGGCCTCTAATTGTTGTTTAACCCCCTCAGTCCAAATGCCATGCTATTTTTATACCTTTGTTATTGCTCCTTCACTGCTAGAAGAAGCAAATTAAATGAATTACTACCCACGACGCATATCTCTGATAAGTGCGGAGAACGGTTTCCATGCACTTGTTGTGCAGATGGATGATAACTCACGTCCCATCTTGGTATCAGTCAGTAAAAGAATTAAGAATATTAAATGGCGCATGTAAAATCTGAAAGTGACTTGCTGTTTAACTAAGAAATTAATTAACGCCTATTGGAACAAAAATTTCATGGAGTTTTTTTGAGTGGATAAATTCGGTTTGATGACTGGAAATTTACATAATATTTCATCATATAATGTGCAGGAGGTTTCATGTTTATAAGTATATCATAATGACACAGTCAAAATCATCATAGTAACGTATATTATAAAGTTGGTGGCAGCTGATACCTACAGTATGCAGTCATTTAATTTAAATCAGAAATAGCATTCCAGTGTTAAAGGGTCCATAATGTAGACAGTCATACATTTTTGTGTGCTTCCTTGGTGTCTATGAAGCACATTAAAAAGTATTTGAACAAAATACTTTTTTTTATTTTTAAATCTTTATTCTAAGGTGCCTCTTTCTTCCCTTCCAACTCACGTGCTGTTTTCAGTGGTGAACGGGAGTTCAAGCCTATTGCTCATTAACATTCATCAGCTGAGTTATGTTATTATACAACATTACGCTGTTGTCATGGCTGGGGCCATAGTAGCTGAGTCCGTGATTGGCCAATTACATTGACTGAGATTTTCTACTCACAAATCAGTGAAATTCAGAACAGCTTGTGAAATAGAGTAGCTATGTTTTCAGAGGTAAAATAGAGAAAATGCACAAGGCACAGATTTAACTTTTTCATGTTGTTGGAACAATCCCTATAAGTGATAAAACAATGCTAGACTAATAAATAGTCCAAATCTTACATAAGGGGCCCTTTAATTTAGCCCTTTGTTAGACTCATTCAGATTCATATTACTAACACACTGTACAGAATGTTTGAAATTTGATTAATTACAAATCTTGAATTACTTATTAGACTGTATTTACTTACTACTATTTGATTAAATTACATAAGCTACATCAGATACATAATCAGTCATTAGAATGTATTTCTTATTCATAATTCAGTCAAACTCTTCGATCTTAAAGCATTTATTGAATGTTGATACACAGTTTGGCACTGTTGGGTGGGTGTGCTACATATTGAAGCTCCCTGCTGTATAATCCGGGATGGTATTCCAAAACAGGGAGCACACGTACATCAATCTCCTTTGGGACACATTAGCAGAACATATTAGCAGACCCAAGGTGGCAGTTGGGGTGGAGGTGGGAACATTTCCTATCACCTCATTCAACAAGCATAGAACCTAATTTTGACATCAGGTCATATATATTTAGTATATAGTATAGTACAGTACTGTATATATATATATCTATATATATATAGATATATATATATCTATATACAGTACTGTGCAAAAGTTTTAGGCAGGTGTGATGTCTTTAAAGTTAGAAGAAAAAAAAAACATAAAAGGATAAATGTTTAATTTTTTTTTTCTTACCAAGTCATAAAATCCAAGTGAGGGAAAAGCAAATCTGTATCAAATCAACATTTGGTGTGACCACCCTTCGCCTTCACAACAGCATCCCCTGCCTAAAACTTATGCACAGTACTGTATACCTCCCCTTCCTCAATGACATATTTGATTGTGAACAGGTGTGTTAGTGATTAGTGTGTGTCGCAACCGCAAATTATTGTATGCTTTAAAACCTTCACGTATAAAGAAGTGTATTGGGTAACGTCACTCCTAAAGTTACACACTGATTCTCAGTTCAAAGCACTTTCGTTTTGTTTTAAACAGAAGACTGCGATTTGCCCCAATAGGGCTGAGGTTTAGAATGGCATGAGACATTGAGTAGGAAATCTCTCACACCTCTCACAGCTTGACAGATCCGACCACAAATCCAAAGCAGGGTTTGAGTTTGTCACACAGTCTTACCTAAAGACGACCAATGTTTAAACAATTACATTTTGATCTCTTAATCTACTATTTGTGGTTTTGCAGGACCACAGGTCACCATTATAACAACTCTGAAGCCAGAATTTTCTTATCTGGAGCGGAGCCGCAGTTGTAGCACATAGCGCTGGTGACAGGCAGGGAATCCAGCAAATAGGCTGCACCTGAATATAATAGCAGACAGGTTCAAATGTTTTTTGTTCTGTTTATAATACATTTAGTTTATCGTTACGAATAAAGTAGTAGAAGCCCCACAGTTTTGTATGCACCTCTTCTATTGTAGACACCAAGGTTTTAGAGCAATTATTTAGAGATTAAATGATACTTTTTAGCGCTTTTCTAGATACTCAAAGCGCTTTACACACATTGGTCGCCAATTAATAACATAGAACGAACTACGAATGGACCAACAGCTATCAAACACAACACTCAGTCTGAGTGATACCACGGCAGCCAATTTACACCAGACTTGCTCACCCAACATTTTACGACAGACTTGCTCATGTAGATAGGACACACAGACCGACTGCAGTTGAATTGGCAGGGCACTGGGATGCGGCATGTTTTTTGATGGTGGGAGGAAACCCACACAAACACGGGGAGAACATGCAAACTCCACACAGAAAGACCCTTGGCTGAGGTAGGGTTTAAACCCAGGACCTTCTTGCTGTGAGGCAACAGTGCTAACCACTGAGCTGCCTGAAAATATAATACAAATCCTTACGGTAACATTGTAATACTAGGCACTGCTGATGTCGTTTGTTTTACATTGGCAGCGTTTGCTACTGCTGAGGTTTTACAGAACTCTGTGTGAGTAGACACAGTCAGTCAATGGCAGGCAATGTTATGGTTGAGGGAAATTACGTGTGTGTTTGTGTGTGTGTGTCACATAGCTGACATAGCCAAACTGCTTCCTTGGCCAGAGGCGATGACTGCATCAAGGCTTTGTGTTAGCTGACACCACTAAATCAGTGTTGTAAAAAGTTCCAGAGCTGACCTAAGGTATACCAACACACACACTTACACACACATACACACACCTGATAAAAATAATTTGCTGTTCCTCAGTCCTTTCACTGCTGATCATTTAACAGTGACATACTGCCAAAGCATTGAAATGCAAGTGTTAATGGTCAAATCCAGGCCGAGGTGCATACTGTATTTATATAGTCTTTGTGACATTGACAAGTTCGTTTACTGGTTAATTTTCAGACTAAGAGAGGTCGTTTCGGATGGACTTAGGGAACAATGCTGTTGCATTTTTGACAACAGCTGCAACACAAAGTGTTTTGTAAACATGCTCCTGACACTTCGATGACTGGTGGACAGAGTGAACACCATCAAGTTTTTTCTCTAGCACGAGACAAACCCCTGCTGATACTGTACTCTACAGGGATTTAATACCCAACATATATTTAATACAGTGACAATGTGTTTCCACAATGAAAGGAATTAACTTGGCATACACAATTAATGTGACCACATTAGCACTTGGGAAATGACTAGCATTCATCAAGTGTATTTGCTACTCTGTGATCAGATTTCGCCTGCTAGACCTTAACTAAGGACATACATAGTTAATGGGACCTGATTACTAATCCTTGATTAGAACATTTTTGTACAGTACGGAGACAGTTGATTTATACCAGCTTTGAGCCACTTCCAACACAATTTTCTAATCAAAACTCTTGATTCATATGCATATGACTTTGGTAAGTGTAATAAATATTCAATTTAGAAAGGGTACTCAATCCTCCATGAGAAAAAGAAAATTTGTCCAACTCAAACATAATTTTTCCTTGTCTAGGCAGCAACTGTAATCTTGTGGTTCTGGTTTCCTCTGGCCTTATCGCAGATACAATAAGCTTAAGAGTTTACAAGTCTTGCAAATGTTAGCTAAGCTACTAATAGTAATGATATGTCAGGTTAATTCAGAGCTGGTTCAGGTTGTCTATATCAAGACATAAGGCTATTGCACACCAAACACAACTTTTTTGTGCGATTAATTTGCACGTCAAGTATTTTTACGCTCTTATTTGTTATGGGTCCTTTCACACAGGACGCAAAGTTTGGTCCGCGAAAAAGCGGCATTTATTTTTTTCAAAACAAGTAAAATTGTTGTGAGGCGAATGAATACATAACCATTTACAATCGCATTTTTGTGTTGTTTATTTGTTGCGCCCCGGCTGTGTAAAGGCCTTTACCTAAAAGCCAGCAGAACGTTTGAAAAAAGTTAAAAGAACTTACTTGTGAGATGAGATTGACAGACAAATTCTCAAAGAAATAAAAAACATACACAAATAAAAGGAAAAAAATAACAATGAGTCTTAGTAAGGTGTTGGGCAAACACGTGCCGCCAGAACAGTTTTAGTGCGCCTCGGCATTGATGCTACAAGTCTCTGGAACTCTACTGGAGGGATGGAACACCATTCTTCCAAAATATAATCCCCTCATTTGGTGTTTTGATGATGGTGGTGGAGAGCGCCGCTTTTGACACGTCAGTCCAAAATCTCCCACAGGTGTTCAATTGGGTTGAGATCTGGTGACTGCAGAAGCCTATCACAGGATTCATATAATATTCATATTCAACCAACATTACAGTCACCCCTCTTGCCCTGTGCATGGTGGCACTGTCATCCAAGAGAGACAAAGTTTTTCCTGTAATTCGTCACCAGTCTGTAAGATTCAGGACATCCAAAAGAAAGTGAAAATCATCAGAAATACCAAACTATTCTTAAATATGTGATTGATTACATAAAATCTTGTAAAATGCACAGGAATGCCCACCCAAGTCGTAAAAAAATCAGAAAGTCGGCAGAAATGTTGGTGCACAACTTGTGACATCATACATATAAACATGGCAGACAAAAGTAAATGTTTGGTTGATGGTAAGAAACTTTAATTCACGTATTACATAGAAATATTTTGCTCACATATAAGTTGTAAAGTAAAACAAAAACTGGAAACAGCTATCAAATTGTTGTTTAAACGCTTTGAGCAATAAAACACAACGCATGTTCTTTGTTTACATGTTTCCACTTTACGACTAAGGAGCTCATGAACACACCGAAGTTTGAAGAACAATTCAAGAAATGGTATTATTCATGAAGCACATGAATGCAGTATTAATCACACACTGTGGCACACCTGGTTTAGCTGAGGTCATTTGTGGGGGTTTGAAGTAGAATCCAAGGAAAAGAATCAAAGTGAACAAGTTTTTAATGTATTGGAAAAAGTGATGAGAAAGGGAGTGGGGAACAAATAATAACTTGGGTCTTCAGTGGTTTGTGGCCTCCCAGCTCTTCGCCCTGTTTCTTGTGATCATTAACAACAGTTTGGCTCTCTTTGGCCTTGTCCACAAGTGCATGGGTATTTTTAAAAAAAGGGTTTTTCTCATGTAAACAAAGGACATAGCGGCACTCACTCTGACGTCAAAGAAAGGAAATAATGGCACACACTGATGTAATAAGGCAAAAACTCTGTTTCTCTGTCCCTGTAAAAATAATCTAATAGTTGAAAGCAATTTTAAAAATGTGAACCGAATTTGCCGGTTGTATGACATCAGGAAGACTGTTGCAAAGTGAAGGAGCCGAATCTCAAAAGTTCTTTCTTGTTTAGTTTTTAATTTATATTTTAGAATAGTAATTAGAGCTTTGTCTGTAGACCAAGTCTACGTTCTGGCTTGTAAGGAATCAAAATGTATTTAAAATAATCTGGTGCTAAACCATGTAAGGCCTAAAGTAGTCAAACAAATTTTACAGTCACCTGTATGTTCTACAGGGATTCCAGGATAGTCCCATTACGATTCTCAGATTTTTTCTTCTTTTAACCTAAGAATGTTTTGTGACATCCAGCATTTAATATATGTAAAACACTCATTGAGGGTAGTTCAGATGCTTGGATCACTGGGATTTACATTTAAATAAAGATGAGTGTCATCAGCATAACATTGGAAGGACATTTTGTTTTAACGGATTATTTGACCCAGAGGCAACATTTTCATACTTAAACAATACTGGATCTAAAATTTAACTTTGAGGCAAACCACATTTAACTGGTGCAAATGAGGAAACAAAGCTACCCAAATCAACTGCAAATTTCCTATTTGAAAAATATGACTTGAATCAATTTAAGGCTTTGTTTGTAATTCCCACACAATGTCTAAGACAGTCAGAATTGTATAATCAACTGCGTCGAAAGCAGCACTAAAATCACAGAGAGCTAAAATATGGCATTGTCCAGGATCAGCTGCCAAAAGAAGGTCATTTGTGACTTAAAGTAAAGCACCTTCTATGCTATGAAACAAACGAAAGCCGGATTGGAATTTGTTGTGAACGAACACATAATTTTATGCGCAGAATGATTTCTATGCAAATCAAATACATTTTTCTCATAAGAATATTTGTAGAAGTACGTAAGCATAATTAAACCCCTCTTGCAAAAACAAGTCATATTACGAGCTGTTGTTTTTATCACATTAGCAACTTGGTAATTTACATGCTAGACAAAAGTTTTCAACAACACAAACTTGCATGTGCTCAATGTTAGTTAAATACTAATTTGCTTATTCTTCTGGTGAAAGTTCATGCGGTTGAAATGCAGATAACCTAGAGCTACAAGAACCTTTTAATTCCTTGAAAAGTAGTTCCTGGGACTAAAAGTACCGGGGACATTTGGTCGGAAAGCGCCTTTTGACTAGGCCCCAATATCCCACCCTTCTTTAGTGCCAGATGCAGGTTCGAGTTTTGTTTGAAATCCCATCCGTTTGTAGTTAGTGGAAAAAACTAGCTTTCGGTTACACTAGCAATTAACTGGCTTGTGTGCTAGCTAACACTATTTACAATTTAAAGCAGTCTAACTATATAGCTAGCTTAATTACACATCAGCTGTCATTTGGGGGTGGGGGTGGGTGGCAGACGAAGACTCCAGGGAAAGTCCAATTAGTCCGTCTATGCAATATCTTGAATAATATCAATATCAGTCACTGCTATTGCCTCTTTTGGTTCATTTTCACCAAGCAGTAGGTAACGGGTCGGGTTGAAATGAAACGGTTATTTTTGCGTTTCAACTGGCAAAGGTTGTGGATTGGACGATAGATAACCGTTCCTTCCTGCTTTTCGCTACCCTACTTATGAGGTTCCTAGCACACAGACCCAGTACCTAAAGGTGGAGCTAGAAACACTGCAGACTGTTGATTGGTCAACAGAATTGTCACCTTGTGTGGCAAAGGACTCAATGGTATTCTCATCGGTGCTCTGAAGATGCATTTCCAAAACTTGTTCATTTCAGCAGTATTTAATTAAATTAAATTTATTTGTTTATTTATTTGGGGGTGCGCTGCCAGAAAGGTGGCAGTGAAGGCAGAGGTTTTCGACGGATCGGACCCGGGTGGCAGAGGCTGGCTTTGGGGACGTGGAACGTCACCTCTCTGGGAGGGAAGGAGCCGGAGCTTGTGCGGGAGGTGGAGCGCTACCAGCTGGATCTGGTGGGGCTTACCTCTACGCACAGCCTCGGCTCTGGAACCTCACTTCTGGATAGGGGTTGGACTCTATTCTTCTCCGGAGCTCCCCAGGGTGAGAGGCGCAAGGCTGGTGTGGGGATACTCACGAGTCCCCGGCTAAGTGCCTCTATGTTGGAATTTACCCCAGTGGACGAGAGGGTCGCCTCCCTACGCCTGCGGGTCATGGGGGGAAAACTCTGACTGTTGTCTGTGCCTATGCACCGAACAGCAGTTCGGAGTATTCGGCCTTTTGGAGACCCTGGATGGAGCCTTGTATGGGGCTCCTGAGGGGGACTCTGTAGTCTTGCTGGGGGACTTCAACGCACATGTGGGCAATGATGGAGACACCTGGAGAGGCGTGATTGGGAGGAACGGCCTCCCCGATCTGAACCCGAGTGGTGGCTTGTTATTGGACTTCTGTGCTAGTCATGGAATGGCCATAACGAACACCATGTTCGAACATAAGGATGCTCATAAGTGTACCTGGTACCAGAGCACCCTAGGCAGAAGGTCGATGATCGATTTTGTTATCGTATCATCGGACCTGAGGCCATATGTTTTGGACACTCGGGTGAAGAGGGGGGCAGAGCTGTCAACTGATCACCATCTGGTGGTGAGTTGGGTCAGGTGGCGGGGGAAGCCTCTGGACAGACCTGGTAAGCCCAAGCGTGTAGTGCGGGTGAACTGGGAACGTCTGGAGGAGTCCCCGGTCCGGGAGGCCTTCAACTCACACCTCCGGCGGGGCTTCTCTGGCATCCCTGTGGAGGCTGGGGGCATTGAACCGGAGTGGGCGATGTTCAAAGCCTCCATTGCTAAAGCTGCATCTGAGAGTTGTGGTCTCAAAGTCTTAGGTGCCTCAAGGGGCGGTAACCCTCGAACATCCTGGTGGACACCGGTGGTCAGGGGAGCCGTCCGATTGAAGAAGGAGGCCTTCCGGGACATGCTGTCCCGGGCGACTCCGGAGGCAGTTGCAAGGTACCGACAGGCCCGAAGGACTGCAGCCTCGGCCGTGGCAGAAGCAAAGCAGCGGGTGTGGGAGGAGTTCGGAGAAACCATGGAGAAGGACTTTCGGCTGGCGCCAAAGCGGTTCTGGAAGACCATCCGACACCTCAGGAGGGGAAAGCAGGGAACCATTCAAGCTGTATACAGTAAGGATGGGACGTTGTTGACCTCAACTGACAAGGTGATTGGGAGGTGGAAGGAGCACTTTGAGGAACTCCTGAACCCGACAAACCCACCCTACATGGTAGAGACAGGGCTGGAGGATGATGGGGGATCAGCGTCAATCTCCCTGGCGGAGGTCACTGAGGTAGTCAAACAACTCCACAGTGGCAAAGCCCCAGGGGTTGATGAGATCCGCCCAGAAATGCTGAAGGCTTTGGGTGTTGAGGGACTGTCATGGATGACACGTCTTATCAACATTGCGTGGAAGTCGGGGACAGTACCTAAGGAGTGGCAGACCGGGGTGGTGGTTCCCCTGTTCAAAAAGGGGGACCGGAGAGTGTGTGCCAACTACAGAGGCATCACATTACTCAGCCTCCCCGGGAAAGTATACTCCAGGGTGCTGGAAAGGAGGGTTCGACCGATAGTCGAACCTCGGATTGAGGAGGAACAATGCGGTTTCCGGCCTGGTCGTGGAACAACGGACCAGCTTTTTACCCTCGCGAGGATCTTTGAGGGGGCCTGGGAGTATGCCAATCCGGTCTACACGTGTTTTGTGGATTTGGAGAAGGCGTATGATCGGGTTCCCCGGGAGATACTGTGGGAGGTGCTGCGAGAGTATGGGGTGAGGGGGGTCTCTACTCAGAGCCATCCAATCTCTGTACTCCCAAAGCGAGAGCTGTGTCCGGGTCTGCGGCAGTAAGTCGGACTCGTTTCCGGTGAGAGTTGGCCTCCTCCAAGGCTGCGCTTTGTCACCTATCCTGTTTGTGGTATTCATGGACAGGATCTCACGGCGTAGCCGCGGGGGAGGGGCTGCGGGTTGGTGGGCAGAGGATTGCATCACTGCTTTTTGCAGATGATGTGGTCCTGATGGCATCATCAGTCTGCGACCTGCAGCACTCATTGGATCGGTTCGCAGCCGAGTGTGAAGCGGCTGGGATGAGGATCAGCACCTCCAAATCTGAGGCCATGGTTCTCAGCAGGAAACCGATGGATTGTCTAGTCCAGGTAGGGAATGAGTCTTTACCCCAAGTGAAGGAGTTCAAGTATCTTGGGGTCTTGTTCTCGAGTGAGGGTAAAATGGAACGAGAGATGGGCCGGAGAATTGGAGCAGCGGGTGCGGTGTTGCAGTCGCTCTATCGCACACGTTGTGACGAAGAGAGAGCTGAGCCAGAAGGCAAAGCTCTCAATCTACCGGTCTATCTTCGTTCCTACTCTCCTATGGTCATGAAGGGTGGGTCATGACCGAAAGAACGAGATCGCGGATACAAGCGGCGGAAATGAGTTTCCTCCGGAGGGTGGCTGGCATCTCCCTTAGGGATAGGGTGAGAAGTTCAGCCATTCGTGAGGGACTCGGAGTAGAGCCGCTGCTTCTTTGCGTAGAAAGGAGCCAGTTGAGGTGGTTCGGGCATCTAGTAAGGATGCCACCTGGCCGCCTCCCTAGGGAGGTGTTCCAGGCACGTCCAGCTGGGCGGAGGCCGCGGGGGCAGACCTAGGACCAGGTGGAGGGATTATATCTCCACACTGGCCTGGGAACGCCTTGGAATCCCCCAGTCAGAGCTGGTTAATGTGGCCCGGGAAAGGGAAGTTTGGGATGCCCTGCTTGAACTGCTACCTCCGCGACCCGACCCCGGACCAAGCGGACGACGATGATGATGATGTTTATTTATTTATTAATAGTCGCCTTTCTAGACACTCAAGGTCACTGTACAAGATAATATGCAGTTAAAGCCGTACAATATACAATTTAAGATGCAATGAACATAAGATAAATTATGTCACGATGGTTACGTCGCTATGAACCCCGCCTACGTTCTACCTGGATACCTGTTTGCGATGGAAATGCAACACAGATCTAGTGTAACCGTTCCGATCCCTAGCAACCCGACCAGACCCGTAACCTACTGTTTGGTGGAAATGAGCCATTGTAAGCATTCAGTATATCAATGTTAGAAGACTGCAGAAGACCATGTGTGGTCAGTGGTTGGATGTATCCAAGAACTTTATCACTACTGAAGGGACAATATTGTCAAATGATTCGATGCTGTTCCGCAACTTGGTGGCTTTTTGCAGAGTTCTTTGGTGTTCCTTGTGTTTCTATTTCTTACAGTGCAGTGGACAGGGCCAAGCTTAGCTACAAATGCACCCACTGTCTTACCTCTTGACCCCTATCGTGTGTCAGACATTAGTGCAATGCCTCCTGATTGTTTCTATGCTGTCTGCTTACTCCCCTCTGCTTGCACAGTATGGTCTCTAATCATCTTTTTCTTGGATGCTGAGTAGAACACTGCTACCTTCTCGATTGTGCCCATGGTGTTCCTCACAATAGGGACGTCTGAACATCCATGAACCACCAAAAGGTTTAGGAAATGGCTTCAGCAATGTGTTAACAGTGCACTTGGATGAAGTGTTTGTGTTTCTATGTGCAGTCTCCAAATATTGTTTGAGGGAAGCATTGAACTTGGACTTCCTCGAGAGGAAGTGCTCGAAGTTTTCCCATCTTCTTTCACCTTTCCAACTACCACGGAATGGGATATTTATCTGCCCCAGATTGGTTATGACATCAAGGATGGAAGTCAGAGCCTTGCGGTTTGCAGCAACTTTGTCCGAGTATGTCTTACTGATGACGGAATTTATGTTTTTATTCTCTCCTTTTGTTATAGCGAGAAAGTTCTGCGAGCTCCAAAGCCTTCAAGTGCCCTGCAGTCTATTGAATATTTTGTTTATTGAACGTTTTACACACAGAACAGTGTGCAGCATCCTCAGATGGAGAGTACCGTAGCCTGGGGTATTTTGTTTCCCACAGCATGTTATATCTAAACATACTTTTTTTGGACCACCAAAAAACTGGCATGCCACATGCCTTCATCTGGCTCATGTCGACACTGAATTAAATCTATCCGAGTTAAATAAAGGAGACCACAGGCTGTGACATTTAAATAGATACAATACAGTCGAAATGACAAGGTTAAATATTTATATATGTATTAATGGATTTAATTAAACATTTAATGGTTCTGGAAGACCATCCGACACCTCAGGAGGGGAAAGCAGGGAACCATTCAAGCTGTATACAGTAAGGATGGGACGTTGTTGACCTCAACTGACAAGGTGATTGGGAGGTGGAAGGAGCACTTTGAGGAACTCCTGAACCCGACAAACCCACCCTACATAGTAGAGACAGGGCTGGAGGATGATGGGGGATCAGCAACAATCTCCCTGGCGGAGGTCACTGAGGTAGTCAAACAACTCCACAGTGGCAAAGCCCCAGGGGTTGATGAGATCCGCCCAGAAATGCTGAAGGCTCTGGGTGTTGAGGGACTGTCATGGATGACACGTCTTATCAACATTGCGTGGAAGTCGGGGACAGTACCTAAGGAGTGGCAGACCGGGGTAGTGGTTCCCCTGTTCAAAAAGGGGGACCGGAGAGTGTGTGCCAACTACAGAGGTATCACATTACTCAGCCTTCCCAGGAAAGTATACTCCAGGGTGCTGGAAAGGAGGGTTCGAGCGATAGTCGAACCTTGGATCGAGGAGGAACAATGCGGTTTCCGGGCTGGTCGTGGAACAACGGACCAGCTTTTTACCCTCGCGAGGATCTTTGAGGGGGCCTGGGAGTATGCCAATCCGGTCTACACGTGTTTTGTGGATTTGGAGAAGTCGTATGATCGGGTTCCCCGGGAGATACTGCGGGAGGTGCTGCGAGAGTATGGGGTGAGGGGGTCTCTACTCAGAGCCATCCAATCTCTGTACTCCCAAAGCGAGATCTGTGTCCGGGTCTGCGGCAGTAAGTCGGACTCGTTTCCGGTGAGGGTTGGCCTCCTCCAAGGCTGCGCTTTGTCACCTATCTTGTTTGTGGTATTCATGGACAGGATCTCACGGCGTAGCCGCGGGGGAGGGGGCTGCGGGTTGGTGGGCAGAGGATTGCATCACTGCTTTTTGCAGATGATGTGGTCCTGATGGCATCATCAGTCTGCGACCTGCAGCACTCATTGGATCGGTTCGCAGCCGAGTGTGAAGCGGCTGGGATGAGGATCAGCACCTCGAAATCTGAGGCCATGGTTCTCAGCAGGAAACCGATGGATTGTCTACTCCAGGTAGGGAATGAGTCTTTACCCCAAGTGAAGGAGTTCAAGTATCTTGGGGTCTTGTTCTCGAGTGAGGGTAAAATGGAACGAGAGATTGGCCGGAGAATTGGAGCAGCGGGTGCGGTGTTGCAGTCGCTCTATCGCACCGTTGTGACGAAGAGAGAGGTGAGCCAGAAGGCAAAGCTCTCAATCTACCGGTCTATCTTCGTTCCTACTCTCACCTATGGTCATGAAGGGTGGGTCATGACCGAAAGAACGAGATCGCGGATACAAGCGGCGGAAATGAGTTTCCTCCGGAGGGTGGCTGGCATCTTCCTTAGGGATAGGGTGAGAAGTTCAGCCATTCATGAGGGACTCGGAGTAGAGCCGCTGCTTCTTTGCGTAGAAAGGAGCCAGTTGAGGTGGTTCGGGCATCTAGTAAGGATGCCACCTGGCCGCCTCCCTAGGGAGGTGTTCCAGGCACGTCCAGCTGGGCGGAGGCCGCGGGGCAGACCTAGGACCAGGTGGAGGGATTATATCTCCAAACTGGCCTGGGAACGCCTTGGAATCCCCCAGTCAGAGCTGGTTAATGTGGCCCGGGAAAGGGAAGTTTGGGATGCCCTGCTTGAAGCCCTGCTTGAACTGCTACCTCCGCGACCCGACCCCGGACAAAGCGGATGACGATGATGATGAGAATTATAATCATAATAATAATAATAACAACAACCTTAATTTGCATTACTGCACATTTTCTGTGTGCTGTCTGTTAGTGTCATTGCTCAGAAATGTGAAGCTAACTAGCTGTCATGGATTGTATTCACCTAGGTTAGAGCAGGCCGCACAGCTTTACAAAAGGCAGATTGTTTTCCTTCGTTCCCACATTCTCTGGCCGGCCTCTACTGTTACCTTCGTAGTCATGAGATCATAGCCATTGATCAGTCATTGGTGCGCTATTTACCCAACCGCTGAGAAAATGTGAAGCACACAGTCACAGTCACAAGTGGAAGGCTCCAATATTGAGCAAGTGGCTTTGTACAGAAAGTATTTTGAGTATAGTTTTGAAGATGTCATCTTGTACACATTTCTGTTGTGTTGTGCCATCACACCGGTGACTCAGGGGCTTGAGGAGAACAAATGACTGTAATACATAGTTTAGTCTTAACCCAGTGAATGTTTTTGTATATTTCGTGTTAATATTTCGATATATTTCTTTCCATGGTTAACGTATCTTTTATCTATACAACATTCAACAAGTTTTTGTAACAACTAGGATTGAACCTGCTTCCAGTGAAGAAGCAACTGCAGCATTTTATAGATCATAATCATGGAGTCACTTATTGGTCATCATGTTTGAGGGATCACACACTTATTGGTCATCATGTTTGAGTGTGTAACTATATAGAGTTAAAAGAACCCTTTTTATTTACACCTATTTACAATCAGCAAGTTCATCCTTTCCCACTCCAAAACCATGGGACAACAGGGAGCACTAAAGAGGTCTTTGTCTGTCTTTTACTTGGGTGGAATTTGCTGGCTGGGCAACGTGCTGGTTGGCATTTTGTAGCTGAGTTACAGCCCTGGCCCAGGTCTAGGCAGCTTAAACAAGCGCATACACACACTCTAGAGAACAGGCAGCCTAGCCCATACCTCTCCCCCAGCCACTGGTAGTTACTGGCAGGCCAAGCCTCTCGGGTTTTACGTCAATATATCTTCACAAATGGGCAACTCTGCTGCATGGAGTACATACTGAAAAATGCTGAAGGATTGTACCAGCTGGGCAAGACTCTTTTAGGCCAACGTGCTTTGGGAAAGGACCAATATGAGCAGTCAGGAATGTATACAATGCTTCTCCTGGACATTGGAACATTTTACATTTTAGAGGTTATTCCAATCTTTATTTTTGTTAACTCAAGTACCGTTAATGGCAGTGGAAATCAGAAAAGGAGCAAGGTGGCTGTGTTATATTGGCTACTGTGTTTTACTGCTTCTGTTTATTCTGGTCAGTTACTTTTGGTCCTTCATAATCATGGGACTATGGATACAGAAAAGGTTGAAAATCCTACACGGTTTACTAGATATGGATGTAAATATCCTCAAATAAAAATCTGTGTTGCACATTTTAATCTTGGTTATTATTCCATTTCAAATCCAATGTGCTAAAGCAGCGAGCCAAATACTTGGAGTTGGCACTGTAGATGAAGCTATGGTAAGGAGAGAGGGGAGAAGGGGCAGAGCTGCGATGCTAGGACAGGCTTCAGCATCTACAACATCCAACTTTTTCCTGAAGCCCACACACTATAAAGTTGAGTTTTTTTAGACAGACTATGGAGCAACATTAAGTTTGACATTATACTGACATAGATAAGATTAGTAGGCCTAGTGTTTATTTGTACATCACCTTTCATACAAGTGCAGCTCAGTGTGCATTACATGACAGAAGAAAAAAAACTGTGATTAAAAGTAATTAAATAATAAAGTATTTGTAAAACAGTAAAATATATTAAAATGTTTTGCTATACTCTTTCCCTGTGATTATTTGATTAAAAGCCAGATTAAAAAGATGTGTTTTGAGATTTTAAAAAAGAGATGACTGATTCAGGCTCTCAAATATGGCTTTGAAGGGAGATTTGGTTCAAAATAAGTTCAAAGATGCTTCTTCGCTCCTCTTATAATTCACCTTGGCATTACCAGCAAAGAAGCGGTAGAGGATCTGAGGGCCCTGTCAGCTACATAATCAACAAGGCAGTCTCTAGGTTGGTGCCAACCCACTCTGCGCTTTAAAGAACTAAATATATTTTAGAAGATACAGGTAGCCCTACTGTTATCATGAAGAAGAATTACTGATGATAAATAAATACAATATTTAGTTATATTTGTTTAATTTAGACTAACAGTGACATCAGTCCTGACATGTATTTAAATGTATTTATGTAAAATAGCAGAAAGTACATAATAATTAAAAGGATGTGGAATGTACATTGGAATTTGATGACACTGTCAGGCAATTGTAAGCATGCTACCAGTTACCTTAATTTTACGAAATACAGGTGGTCCAGTATTATTGTATGACTAAGTGTGACTTAGAATAAATTAGAAGTAACAGGTTTCCGCTGAAATATCAGCAGATCCTACTTTTTCCTCAGTTGTTTCACCTGTAACCCACCAAAAATTTCCTGATCCGGAAAAGATATTCAGTATAGACAGTTTATGGGTGTGGATGAAGACAGTAGGGATAATGAACTAGAAAATGGCATTTGCTAAGCTCTCTTGTGTACTGTTCTAACTCTTGATCTGCGGCAGATGGTTGTGAATTATTCATGTTCAAATTTGTGGGAAGTGCAAGACTTTATCCCAGAGATTACTCTATATTTGATAGTGGGACAAGTAGATTTGAGAGACTTAGAAGGAGGGATAATCTCCTATGAGAAACAATAGGGGGTAAACAAGAGAAAGCAAACATAACTTCACGGCAATCTTTGATTCCAATATGACAAGAGTAACATTTTGGAGTCCTATGATTTCCACAATGCCTTACCAAAACAACAAGCATTATTTTGGTGGTTTGTTCTGCACTGTTCAAACCAGGGACCAGAGCCTTAAAATATTGTTCTTTTAAAGCAAGAATTTGTTTTTCTATTATTGGTCCTATGTCTATCTTCCCTGTTGCTCTGGCATCAGCACTACTTAAGCTTTGGAGAAGCAACAGATGTACAACTTAAAGCCAGAGCAGACCCTGAAATACAAATCATAAATGAAAACAGAATATCGATGATTCACATAGAAGTTATTCATAATATAGTGCATTTATCCATCCATCCATTTTCCGCCGCTTATCCGGGGCCGGTTCACGGTGGCAGCAGGCTCAGCAGGGAATTCCAGCCGTCCCTATCCCCAGCAACATTTTCCAGATCTTCCTGGGGGAATCCCGAGGCGTTCCCAGGCCAGACGAGATATATAATCCCGCCAGCGTGTTCTGGGTCTACCCCGGGGTCTCCTACCAGTAGGGCGTGCCCGGAAAACCTCCAACGGGAGGCGCCCAGGAGGCATCCTGATCAGATGCCCGTACCACCTCATCTGGCTCCTTTCGACGCGAAGGAGCAGGGACTCTACTCCGAGCTCCCTCCGGATGACCGAGCTCTTTACCCTATCCCTAAGGCTGAGCCCAGCCACCCTACGGAGGAAACACATTTCAGCTGCTTGTACTCGCGATCTTATTCTTTCGGTCACTACCCAAAGCTCATGACCATAGGTGAGGGTTGCAACGTAAACCGACTGGTAAATCGCGAGTTTCGCCTTTCGGCTCAGCTCCTTCTTCACCACGACGGTCCGGTACAACGCCCGCATTACTGCTGATGCTGCACCAATCCGCCTGTCAATCTCACGCTCCATTTTTCCCTCACTCGTGAACAAGAACCCGAGATACTTGAACTTCCTCGTTTGGGGCAGCAACTCACTCCCAACCCGGAGAGAGCACTCCACCGTTTTCCGGCAGAGAACCATGGCCTCAGACTTGGAGGTGCTGACTCTCATCCCGACCGCTTCACACTCAGCTGCAAACCACTTCAGTGCATGCTGAAGGTCACAGTCTGAAGAAGCCAACAGAACCACATCATCTGCAAAAAGCAGAGAAGCAATTGAGGTCCCCAAACTGGACAAACTCCTCCCCCCGGCTACGCCTTGAGATTCTATCCAGGAAAATCACAAACAGAACCGGTGACAAGGGGCAGCCCTGGCGGAGTCCAACACCCACTGAAAACGCATTTGACTTTGTGCCGAGTATACGCACACAGCTCTCACTCCGGTTATATAGGGACCGAATGGCTCGTAGCAACGACCCCGGCACCCCATACTCCCGCAGTACCCCCCACAGGACGCCCCGGGGGACACGGTCATAGGCCTTCTCCAAGTCCACAAAACACATGTAGACTGGATGGGCAAACTCCCATGCCCCCCCAAACAGCCCCACAAGGGTAAAGAGTTGGTC
The DNA here is from genome assembly GCA_026901105.3 of Galaxias olidus. Classification (NCBI taxonomy): domain Eukaryota; kingdom Metazoa; phylum Chordata; class Actinopteri; order Galaxiiformes; family Galaxiidae; genus Galaxias; species Galaxias olidus. The sequence continues at coordinate 75,269 of JAPMUY010001616.1, read as the reverse complement.
CACTGTTCCACGACCAGGACGGAATCCGCATTGCTCCTCCTGGATCCGAAGTTCGACAATCGGTCGGAGTCTTCTTTCCAACACACTGGCATAAGCTTTCCCAGGTAGGCTGAGAAGTGTGATACCCCGATAATTGGAGCACACCCTCCGGTCCCCTTTTTTAAAAATGGGAACCACCACCCCGGTCTGCCATTCCAATGGTACCGTCCCCGACCTCCAGGCGACACCGAAGAGGCGTGTCAACCAAGACAGCCCAACAATGTCCAGAGCCTTCAGCATCTCGGGGCGAATCTCATCCACACCCGGCGCCTTGCCGCTGAGGAGCTTCCCAACTACCTCAGTGACCTCTGCCAGGGATATTGCTGAGACTTCCCCCGAGTCTTCGAACCCTGCCTCCTCCACAGAGGACGTGTTGGCGGGGTTAAGAAGTTCCTCAAAGTGCTCCTTCCACCGCCCGACGATATCCCCAGTCCGGGTCAGCAGTTCTCCTCCCCTGCTCAACAGAGCCTGGGCCAATCCCTGCTTTCCCTTTCTGAGCCGTCTAACGGTTTCCCAGAACTTCCTTGAGGCCAACTGAAAGTCCTTCTCCAAAGCCTCCCCGAACTCCTCCCACACCCGGGTTTTTGCTGCTTTGACTACCGAAACTGCAGCCCTTTGGGCCGCCCGGTAGCTTCTGTGCTAGGCATGGATTGTCCATAACGAACACCATGTTCGAGCATAGGGAGGTTCATAAGTGTACCTGGTACCAGAACACCCTAGGCCGCAGATCGATGATCGACTTTGTGGTCGTATCGTCAGACCTGCGGCCGTATGTCTTGAAAACTCAGGTAAAGAGAGGAGCTGAGCTGTCAACTGATCACCACCTGGTGGTGAGTTGGATCAGATGGCGGGGGAGGCTGCCGGACAGACCCGGTAAACCCAAACGTGCAGTGAGGGTGAATTGGGAATGTCTGGTTGAGGACCCTGTCCGGGAGGTCTTCAACTCCCACCTCCGGAAGAACTTCTCGTGCATCCCGGGGGAGGTTGGGAATATTGATTCCGAGTGGACCATGTTCAAAACCTCCATTGTGGAAGCGGCTGCTAGGAGTTGTGGTCAGAAGGTCGTCGGTGCCTGTTGTGGCAGCAACCAAAGAACCCGCTGGTGGACTCCAGCGGTGAAGGAAGCCGTCAGACTGAAGAAGGAGGCCTTTCGGGCTTGGTTGGCCCAGGGGTCTCCTGAAGCAGCAGACGGGTGCATTTTTCCACCCATATTTTGGTGTCCGTATTGTTTGCATTGTGTATGTGTGTATGTGTATTTTTGTCTTCCCTTCTGTTTTTCCTTTCGCCATTCCCTTCATTCAGCATTGCCGCCTGTGTTCCGTTGGTTCCCTCCCCCTCATCACACACCATCAGCCATCTGTTGACGGACCAATCAGGAGCCGATCCGTCTAGTTTTAAACCCTTCTCCCCGCCGTCTCGTCAGAGCGAGATTAGATTTGTATTCTGTGTTCGATGTGTTTAGAGCTCGCTCTCATTTAGGAAGGTATGTGTGTTGGTGTTCAGCTTTGGTGTTCTGTGTTTCGTTTGTTAGCTAGAGGGTTTATCCCGATTGTCTCGTCTGTCTGTTCTTTTGTTAGCGAGTGCTAACTAGACTTATAGCTCTCCAGTGGGTTTGCATTTCCCCATTCGACCCCTCCTTAGTTTCTGTATTAGATATAGTGTTTGTTTGGTTTTTCCCTTGCCCTTTTTTATCCTGTATTATATACAGCGTTTAGTTTGTTCTTTACCCTTTTCCCGTACGACCAGTACCAGTTCTGTGTTAATTCTGATCCTTTTTATGTTGCCTGTAGGAAGTACTGTGCTTTATTTTCTCCCGGAGGAGCGGCTAGTTTAGATACCCGAGGGTGTACATTTTACTTCACGTAGTGTAGTCTCTGGTTAGAAACATTAGTTTAGGAGCGGTGCCACCCCGTGTATGTTTTGACAGCAAGCGTGTTGTATTCAGCTTAGCTCTTTTGTTTGTTTCTTTGATTTGGCACCGTTCGTGTAGCCGTGGTATCCCTTTTTGTTTGTCCCTGTAAATAAATACATTTTGCTTTTACATTCTTGGTTTGTGTTTGTCCACAGTTCACCACCACACGGCATACTCTGGTAAATGTTCGGTCCTTCAGCGCCCTAGATTAGCCATACAGCTGAGGGGACGTAACAGAGGAGCTGAGCTGTCAACTGATCACCACCTGGTGAGTTGGATCAGATGGCGGGGGAGGCTGCCGGACAGACCCGGTAAACCCAAACGTGTAGTGAGGGTGAATTGGGAATGTCTGGTTGAGGACCCTGTCCGGGAGGTCTTCAACTCCCACCTCCGGAAGAACTTCTCGTGCATCCCGGGGTGGTTGGGAATATTGATTCCGAGTGGACCATGTTCAAAACCTCCATTGTGGAAGCGGCTGCTAGGAGTTGTGGTCAGAAGGTCGTCGGTGCCTGTTGTGGCAGCAACCAAAGAACCCGCTGGTGGACTCCAGCGGTGAAGGAAGCCGTCAGACTGAAGATGGAGGCCTTTCGGGCTTGGTTGGCCCAGGGGTCTCCTGAAGCAGCAGACGGGTGCATTTTTCCCGACAAATTATAAAATAAGCTTATTTACACATTTGTGTAAAACATTGAATGTCATGTTTTGTATAAACAGCTTAACAGAAAAGAAAAAACCCCAAATGAAATGAAAATGATTTCTACATTTTCCAACAGTATGTAAGATCAGTTTCAACCTTACTTGCTTGTTACACGTCTAAGGGCTTTGAAAGCTCCTCTTAATAACTTTGTGTGAGAGCTGGATGAAACATGTTCGCATCTTCTATATCTTCCTGTTAGACATGTAGCAAAATAGGCTGGTTGAAAAAGGTTTGGAGATAATCACTTCATGTTTTGGCAATGGGTGGTAGGTAATCATCTTGATGGGAAACTGTACTAGCAAATGTTTTATATTAAGGACTCAACCCAGCAGCTATCAAAAGCCAGCAGCTATATGGACTATTATTAGCACTAGCTCGTCTGGGTCGAGCAACCGAAAGTGATGCATAATCTTCAAACCAGGAGCTTAATCCCTTTGTGACCCGCTCTAAACATTCCTCCTCATTGACAGCAGCATATTCTAAAGTAAGGGCTCCTGGATGTTAAGTAAGATATTTGTCTTGAGTTTTCAAAGTTGTGCAAAGATTAAAGTTTAACAGAAGGGTGGCTAATGCTATTTAAATTAGCTCTCATAGAAAGTTTAGGGCAGGAATGATACATATTACATATAACCTTTTTAGCCACAATAACAATGAAATGACTGTGGGGTTGTTCAGTTCCAGCCTTCTCTTGTCTGATCTTCCTCTCAAAAGGTTTCCATAATATTCAGTTTTCTTATTGGAGGATTAAACCAGGATGGATTCAGTAGACTGCAAGGAATTTACCATTTGGCATTTGATCATTTGTTTGACGTTTTAGGAGTGTCATTACATATCTCTTAAAAGTTAGGAGGCAGTGGGCATAGTACTTCTCAATATAGATTTAACACGTTGTCTAGCAAGTGCATGCTCTCACAAAGTCAAAGTGAAAAAACAACTGTTCAATCAAAAACTTCAAATGGTTCAGAATGCGGCAGCTAGAGTTCTTACTGGGACTAAAAAGAGAGAGCACATCTACCCTGTTCTCTATGGCCTCCACTGGCTACCTGTATCCTATAGAATAGATTTAAAGGTCATTTTAATGGTCTTTAAAGCACTAAAGGGGTTGGCACCAACCTATATTAGAGACTGCCTTGTTGATTATGTACCTGGCAGGGCCCTTAGATCCTCCAATGCTTCTTTGTTGGTAATACCCAAGGTGAACTATAAGAGGAGCGGAGAAGCATATTTCAGCTATTTGGCCCCAAAACTGTGGAATTCCATTCCGAGCCATATTCGTGAGGCTGAATCAGTCTTGCTTTTAAAAGGGATCTTAAAACGCACCTTTTCAATAAGGCTTTTAATTAAACATTGAGTATAAATATGCTAAAAGTCAAAGGTAGATGTGTGACAATTAAGCTGTATTCTATTAAATTAAATAAAATGTAATTTTTGTAAATATTTTTTTATATTATTTTAATAATTGTTGTTTTCTAAATACTTTGTAATTTTATGCTGTTTTACAATCATAGTTCTACTATTTTCAATCATATTTTTTATTTTTTTTTCATTGAGATTTTTTTTGTATTCTCTGTTATGTGAAGCATTGAGCTGCACTTGTTGTATGAAATGCGCTATACAAATAAAGATTATTATTATTATTATTGTTGTTGCGATGCCAAGTGAGTTTAGTTTGATATTGGCATTGATCCCTATATTGCAAAGTATCTTTATTCCTAATAATGTGAATGTGAGGTTGTGTGATGGACCTCACAGTGAACTTTTCACCTTAACCATGCAATTTAGGATTTATATCATTGAAAAGATAATGGAAATTAATAACAGGCAACCTTGAGATTTACCCATGATTGACATCTGCTGTGAATTATGCCTACAAGCTAATCAAGACCCAAGTTAGTCTTTATCAGTTTCTTTAGTAGTTAAGATTAAGTAAAAGATCAAGTGACTTTCTGGGGATTTGGGAACCATGCAGAAATACTTGTTCAATTGAGGACCACTAGCGTCAGGTGGTACTCTTAAGGACATATTAATTCTCCCATCCTCTCTCTCAAAGAACATAATAAAAAGGGTTTTGGAATACAATTTCACAGAAAATACTTAGGGTACCTTGGGTTTTCCCGGGTTGTAATTAACTTTCCAGGCACTAATCCATGGATAAACTCTGAAACTCAGACCTTTAAACTCCTGGTGCTGCAGTGTACAGAAAACCTTGTAGGGTATAGCTGACAGACTTAAAATGTGTCTTTGTGGAACAATATGTATCGTAGGGATCCATTTTGGGTCTACAGTGCTTAGTGCTCTATGCTACAGGCTGCTTTTAATGCAATACATTTAGTGGTATTATGCCTCCTGGTATCTGCTAGGTCTCAATGATTCCTCAGACATTAGGCAAGGTAATACCATTTGAACCTGTTCCTTCATGCACAGGGGATTTGGAGTGGTGATGTGAGCAAACCCAGCTCTACATCACTTGTTTGTGGGCCCTTGTTTGTAATCCATAGCTCTCAGAAATATCAATCTGACTGATCTAGGCACAGGTCAGAGTAATCAATGGATGGGATCTAAATCATTCTGAGGAATTGAAACCGGAGGAGCCTCAAACATGGATGAGCAACACTTCAAAATGTAACCTGGGTAATGAACTTTCTAACACACCTGGTGTAATTAGTCTCATACAGCAAGGCCTTGACTAATTGCACCAGGTGTGTTGGCACCAGGGAAGATCCAATTCCTGGCATGGCTGGGGGTCCTTGAGGACTGGGTTGAGAACCACTGCTCTATTGGACTAACCGCAATGTCATGATACATACATAGTACTTTACCTTACTCTACTTGACTGAATGGAGGTGATCACTTTCCAATATTGATGGATATTCTGACTTACACTTTTAGAGGTGTACAGTAGGATTCCTATATACTCTATTGTACAGTATGTTTTATTTAAAAACCAGTGGCAATTGTACCTTTTTGAACTTAATTTCTCCTACATTCTCATAAAAAACTTCATGATATACAAGTTTTTTTTCTGTTAATAGCTTATAATAATAGCTTACCGATTACATGTAAAATAACTTCATACAAAAATACATACACGCATTAAGCAGAAAAAGAATTATCAAGTTTCTTTGGTCTGCCCTTTGTAAACCTGTTTCTGTTAAATGCATTCCCCTTCTCTCTATCTCTTTTTTCCTGTGTTGTATTTTTAAACCCCTTAGTCACGACTTGCACAACTCAGTCTTGACTTGCACTGATGTTGACAGTCAAATGATTGTGATTGGGTGTATAATTGGTACAAGATTTACTCACTGCAGTTCTTTTTTTTTCCTCCTGAGATTTTTGTTTTGTTCAATTCTGTTCCATATTCTAAAACAAACAGATGAAACGATGAACTTTGTAAAAATTACAGATAAATTATTTAATCCAGGACAATTTTGGTTATCATCTACATGACTTTATACCCACAAATAGCCAATGAATTACAGCTAGCCTAAAGTTTTTCTGAAGCAAATAAAATGAGGTTAGCATTTTGGGAGAACATGGACCGGATTTAAAAATGTTAAAAATTATATTTGCATAAACAGGGCCTCTTCTTTTTTAAAACTCTGCACTATGAGTTTCATGCAAGAGATAACCATCTTTTGAAGAGCATTTCTTGTTACAACTCTAAGGAACTTGAAGAATAGAAAGTTAATGAATCTTGTGGTCAGGGTAAGGTTTCACCGCAGTGTATTTTCCCTGCCATGTTAAAGTAGTAGCTTGTTGTTGGATGAATTTATGGTTGTTCTACCCAGCAATCCACCCTCACCCCCTGGTAGGATTATTCAAATTGTCACACTATGCATCATAGCCTTGTTTTTTTTGGAGCTATATAAAGACCACTCATAATCTTTCAGTGCAGTGAGGATTAAAACAGGGATAGCTTTCCCTCCAAAGCCCCTACATGTATTCTCTGTTCCCACTGTCCCCTGTGCACTGTAAGTATTATATGTGAGTAGGATCAGGACGGTCAGTTGCATAACCAAATGATGTCATGAACCGCTGAGAAGACCAACTGTGGCCTAAGAAATGCATCATCCCCTGTTTGCACAGTGTAATCGCTTGGCCCCTCTTCGTAACATCATGGCCACCTAATGCTCCCTGGACTGGAGAGAGGGTATGATACAGTTCTGTTTGTTTAGCACAATACATTACATCACAGTAGGTCCTAAGGGCTGAAGCTGCCTCCACTGTCCCCACTGCGGTTTGAAAAGTGAAATCATAATTTCAGGTTGCTTTTCTCATGGCATGACTCTGGAGATGGACATGATGAGTAGGGACGGACACGATGAGCAGGGACGGATGAATAGAAAACCAGTAAATTCCGTGTGCCCTTGCAGACAGGGGCTGATCCCGAGGCATAGCCACCAGAGATGGCCCTTTTAGACACACAAATGAAGCATTCAACAATTGCTCTTGGAGCATGCAAGCCATCCCACTGACTTAAATTGTTATTAGTGTGAGGAGCTTAGCAAATGACATTATGACCATGACTGGGTGGGCGTTGGTACGATCCTCAACCTGACAAAGCACATAACTTTACTGCTCTTTGATTCCTTCACACTCATGCGTGTATGGTTGAGAGGCTCGTCTTTGAAGTTCAAGCAAAGTGAGTACTGCTTCAAAGTAGTCATGAAAGTCATGAAACTAGGAGTTGCCTAATTTCATTATGCGCATCATGGCTTTTTTACAGTAGCACTTCTCTTTAGTAAATGATCGAATGATGTTTTCTTCTTTCTTTCTTCAATGTCTGGAAAACAATGTAAATGTAAAAAGCAACGAATATTAGGAGAGTTCACAGAAATCTGGATTAGATATTTTCCTAATTAAAATGATTAAATAAATTAGTAGGTACATTTTATTTATAAAGTGCCTTTCAAAACCAAAGTTACACGGTGCTGTACAGCATAAAGTACTGACATCTAGTTGCCATTGTAACAAGACTGGACTGTGGAATCCTCGGGTTGATCATAGCATACCCCCAACCAGGGAGTTTAAATATAGATTAAATTGTGTTAAGCCAGTGCATGATTAGCTAGATACATTAATGCGAGTTTAGGAAGGGAGTGTAAGCTCATTTGTTTTTATTAGTCAGGCAACAAATTATTATTAGCTAGCGTGACAACTTTTACACACAGAAAAAGCATCTAGCTACCACCGTTGCCAGACTTAAAACCAGTAATCCATCATCAATCTACTTGCTAAATTCAAGAAAATACATACACATTTGCGCTTATTCTAGATTTGTGATGCTGTGTAACTGTTCATCATGGACTCCATGTTAGCATTTTTTCACATTACTATATAAACACTTCAGTTACCATAATGCAAAATTTCTTTACTATTTCTTCGTCTAGCATTTTTTTTTTATCACTCAGAGGGATTGTACCAACAACATGAAAAAGTGAAATCTGTGTTTACATTTTCATAGTTCACCTCTGACAACACATCTACCCAGTTGTATAAGCTGATCTGAATCGCAACCATTTGTGACGTAGAAAATGGAAGTCAATCTAATTGACCAATTACGGACTCAGGCTCGTGTAAGTAAGGTCGAACTACTGTGGAACTACTGTGTGTCGAACTACTGTTACTATCACTAGCCTAGCCAATAACAAAACTCCGCTAATTAATGTTAATGACCAATGGGCGTAAACTCGTGTTTACCACTGAAAATGGCATGTGAGTTGGGAAGAAAGAGGCACCCTAGAACCCTAGGCACCCTTTTGTAATTAATACAAAATATAATATTATATTGTTTTTATGTTCAAATATTTTAGTTTTTTTGTGCTTCACAGACACTAAAGAATAAACAAAAATATATATATGATAGACTCCATTATGGGCCCTTTAATTCACACCAGAATTCATCTTCTTTTGCAATGGGAATCCCAGTGCAGTGACCTCCTCAGCCCCATCGAAAACCAATGGGGGGCGCTGAAGAGAAGTCAACAAATGAGGGTAGGGTGTGCAAAGTACTAAAAGCAGCTCTGGCAATTATTGTTAAATGTTAAAATATTATTTATAAAATGTATATTATTCAAAAGAAAGATAACATTGCCTTGAAATAAAAATACTTTTTAAAAAGGACAGCGGTTTTAATATGTGCTTGTAGAAGAACAAGCTGACAAAAAAACTATGTAAATAAATGTTTTTTCTTCATATTTACCAAGCCTGTAAATTTATCCTGAGGGCACCAAATCCACAACTAAATGCTTGCAGTTATTGATTACTCTTACGGGTACCAAGGAGAATTATTAGCTCAGTCTCCCATATGGAATTACTTTCAAACAAGGACAACTTAATCTAAAGTCCTGGGAGAAAATGTGTTAACCCTGTTATATAGCAGCAAGTTTATTGTTTGGTGGTTATAACCTAGAGTATTTTTTTTGTTGTTGTTACCAACTGATTATACTACATCAGTCTACGATAGTGAGACTAGGTATATTAGTACAAAGTGAATAAACATTTATCAAACGATTAAAACATTCACCACTGACTGGAGAGCTGGAACCACTATCCAATTGATAATTATATCTGTAATATACGGTGGCCCTGAGAGGCCAACACACTGCAACTTCAGAAAACACATGCAAATAGACAAAACACAAGCAAATTAAGAAAACATCTACATCAATTTGACAACACATTTAGAAAACGTGCTGCAAATTCAGACAACACAACACATTACAGAAACAGGCTGCAAATACAAAAACACAACACATTACAGAAAGGCGCTACAAATACAGACAACACAACACATTACAGAAAGGCGCTGCAAATATAAAAGCAAACACATTACAGAAACACACTACAAATACAGACAACACAACACATTACAGAAACACGCTGCAAATACAGGCACATGTCCCCGTTTTAGTAAAGCTTGTAACGTTAGCTACTGAGCAATAACGCATGGTGCGTAACTTAAAACGTTAACATCACTAGAAATAGTGCAATAAATTGATGTGGACCCTTAGCTAACAGTTTCTTTAAATAGGCCTAGGTCTAACCAACTTTACGCGATCACCAAAAAAGAACTTCAGCAAAAAAAAAGAACATACAGTTTGTCTACTTTAGCTTAGCCCATATGCATCTGGGGCAGCAGCGTTCTGAAACTTGCTGGCATATATCTGCCTTAGCTCCAGGTCTGCAGCCTCCCTCTTCTCTACTTCTCACTTTCTTTCGAATCGCGCTACAGCCAGTGACGGTGTAACACTCTAAGGAATCCGACCTGACTGCTGAGCTACACTTGTTCCGCCATATAATCACAATAAATCGATTTTTGTATTATCATTGTAAACTCTTCGTTCGAACGGGGGCCACGGGGGTCCATGCTCAGTGTTACAGGGGCAGTGGCCCCTGTTGCCCCTCCCCCCTTAAAACCACCGGTGGATGCAAGCCAATGCAACCGTTTCAGTTAAGTAAGATTTGTATGTCAGACATTCAGCCATTTTCTTAGCTATTATTGCTAAATGTTTCATAGATGATGGTAGTTAACCTAAATTGGGCAGTTAGGCAAGTAGGCTCAACTTAAAAGCTACAGTAATGTAAGATAGCAAAGGCACTCAGTCTCTCGCAGTACTATTTCATTGTTTCCACCAATTATAATCATTAAGGGTGAAGTTGCTAGGAATAGAGGTTGCAATTTTGACTGACATGAAAATTGGCATAACAAAAAATGTATAAATGATTTGGAATAAGAAGAGCAGAACAGAATCTGGCAATGCATTTCACACTAAACTCTCATACACGTACAAATCCATACACAATCAAACAAACTCATAATGAGGCTTTTGCTTTAATCTGACATATGAGTTGAGACATAAGAAGCATATATAATACTTTTGAACTAAATGCGGTAGTCTTAAAATTAGGATTAATGGGATTAAGAAAAATAAAGATTAAATCAAGGCAACGTTCATTTAACTTTCAGTCCATAGTTGAGTTTCGTTGGTTAATGGTTAATAATAGGAACCCCTTCCTCTACCAGATACCCCCTGTGTTTTGCACACAAGTGCTTTTCAAAGGCTATGTGCTGTAATTGCAGGTTTGAACTGTCGTCCTGCTCTGAAAGCCTCCATATAAGAAAGCAATTCTTATAATTAAACCATCTTCTCACGTGAAAGTAATGGCTGCGTGTTAGAGCTCACTGTGACAGTTCTATCTTTTTTGCTTTCCCCTCGTGGCTTTGTCTCTTAAAATGTCACAGCTTATAGACGACGAGCTGTCAGTTGGGATAGAACAGCTTTACACTATTTAAGTACTGCTATGAAACATAACCGTAACTTTGGTCGAAAACCTGCTGCAGTATTGGGAACGTACAGTTAAGACACTAGTCGTTTCAAAAAGCCTTCAAAAGTCTTACACAAAACGGTTCTGCAGGATCGTTCACACAGAATCGATTCAACTTTGAACTACATCTCTTAATGATTATGGAGGTACAACACGTCATTCACGGACTTGGACAAGGTGTCTTGACTGCAGTCAGTCATTGCACCTCAACAAGGTTCCGATTTATAAGAGGCAATTCAATTTATTTGTAAGTTATAGCATAATTTGGTGTCTTCCCGAGTAGATTTTGAACAACTGCTAAATTGGTCGAAATCAGATGGCATGAGAGCTCTGCATCAACACGTCGTGATCCATGAAAAGCACAGCCAAGCCGGTACTGGGCAGGCAGCGAAGGAAAAGCAACTGAATTTGCATAAGCCAAGGATTTTAATGCTTGGCAAGCACGTGTATCCAGTTGAAATAGTTTGAGGATAAAAACAACTAATCACAAGAACTGATGTGTGTGAAGGCAAAGCGGTGCTTCTACGTTGATTTCTTTTTTTAACAACAACAATTGTTTATTTTTCTGGCCTATTTTAGTTAAGTAGGAATTTGAATTGAGTTCAGTCAATCAAAACCGTCTGTGCACATTCTGTATTTTTGTTTTCTGTTAACAGTCAGCGAAGCCTCTGCTCATCCTGTAAACATTATACTTTGTAAGAATCACACCACACTACATAACGGTAGACCACCGTTATCTTAACGTTATCTTAATGACGATTTCCTCAACATGAAATGGAAGGTAACCCAGAGCAAACGCACAGCCACAGTCAGGGAGTATTATGACAGACCTAGTTTACAACACATCAGCCCCAATCAGTCTGTAATGCTCGCCCACTCACAGCAGACACACATACACTCACACATACACAGAGCTGATCCATTTATCTCACCTTCACCAGGTACCGACAGTCACCTGCGGTTTGTATCAGAGGGACGAAGCCCTTCATGATTTCGTTTGTAATTTTGGGAAAGGGGAGGCATGCACTACTGCGCTGTGAAAATCTCTGTTCATTCTTTTTTTACAGTTCATCAGAATCTAGTCAGCTAAAATGTAGCATGATAAAATCAGGGTTGTGGCTGTAAGAGGGATTTGTGTTTTATGAAGCAGTGTGTAGACCTGACATAACCTCCTCTGCCTGACCCTGTTGCACCACTCCTCAGAGGGATGGGGGTGGCTTCCTAACACATTGTAAAACAAGTTAGTAATGGAACTGATCAAGATGATATGTATACACCTGTTATATAGACCTAAAACCAGACCTCTCCAAAGCTTCATTAAAGTTACGAGAGGCAGTTTATCTGTAGGAGGGAATTTTGGCGACCCCTATCGTTTGCTTAGTGTAATTATTTTTCCCTAACTGTCGCAAAGAAGACAAGCAGAATGCTTGTTGTCACTGCATATCGCTAGCACAATCAACGACTATACTCCAAATATGGGCATCTCTTCCTGATTTAGTGATGCTATTCCTTGTGCCACAAAGAAATTTGGCATGGTTTTACGGGAGATGGTACCCGGTAGCAGACAAAATTTGTGTTAAATATTGAAACTGCAAGAGGACTGATCTGAACCACAATTTTTTCATCCTCCCATAGACATTTCAATGTGTTATCAGAAGAAATGATAATCCGTTAATATAAAAAAGTTGCCTATAGTTGCTTTTAACACTGATGGGTCAACACACACAGACACACACACACACACACACACACGCACACACACACACACACACACACACACACACACACACACACACACACACACACATACACAGCAGTCTATTCCAATTGAGGTCGCACTGTAGCAAACTCTTTTCCTCCTGTCTGCTGATTAGCTTCACTGTCCAACCAGGGAGAAGGCCTCACCCTCCCAGCTCTGCTAACACCTAAGTCGTCCTGACTGCTTGCCAAGCTCAGCGCTACGCCAACCCACCCTCCTTTCCCCCCTCAGTACACATAGGGAAGAAAACTCCTGAGACGCAGAAAGTACAGTATTGACGTCAGAGGGAGCCACATGTAAGAAATTCCTGGTTAATAGCTGGGAATGTTCCGGCTTATTGTGGAAGGCTCTGGCTGGCGTGGAGTGTTGCCGGGGCTGCTCTGCTGCTGCAATCCCCCGGCTTTCCTCTATCCCTTTACCTTCATCCTTCACTATTTTCCTTCTCCCTTCATCACTCTAGGGACTGTTTACCCTGGACACTTCAGAGTTGGTGAGACCTTTCATTCAAAACCTGCAGCCTGAAGAAAGACATTGGAAGGGAAGTGTGCCCGGATATAAGTAATCATAGAATCTCTGTTTGAAAAAAAAGGTTGTCTTTTGTTTGTGTGTTTCAAAGCTGATTTGGCAACAAGAAAACAACAGTTGGTACAAAAAATATTATTCATGCAAAAAAATACTAAATTAAATGATTTATGAAATCGATATGATAGAAATACATCACAGAGAAAAATAATATTGAGTCGTAAATTATTATAAATAACATATCCATGTGGAACATAAACTATTGAAAACAATTTTGCAAAAAGAAAGTTTTTATGATTCAATTAAAAAAGGTTTTCCTCTTAAAGATTGTCTTTTGGGTGCATCTAGGTCTAGGGCTAGATCTAGGAGCATCCCGCTCTAAATCCATTGGACTTACTTTACATTGTCTTTATTTATGTTGTTCATCCAGTTTGAATAATTAAAGCCCCCTTGAAACCCCTAGAAATACGTTATTTCCTGTTCAACTGACTATATCAAGTGAATAATTGATAGCGTGTGGATGCTTCTTGAGAGCCGACAAGGTTTTTACTGGTCTAGAGGACATGGGACTAATTAGGATGTCTTTTAATCAGGACCCAGGGTTTTGAAGAACAGAGTCAGGGAGCAGATGTGCCTGCCAGTAATGTCTGTGGATTATAGTATGGTAAACACACAAACAGAAAAAACACATACACGTACACACACACACACACACACACACACACACACACACACACACACACACACACACACACACACACGTGAGGCATTAGAAGTGGTCCCCTCAACGATCGTTTCTGTTGTTATTATTAGGATCTCTTCCAATGGAAGAGTAACTATGTTGAAGACAAACATTACCGCTACTGTGTGTGTGTGTGTGTGTGTGTGTGTGTGTGTGTGTGTGTGTGTGTGTGTGTGTGTGTGTGTGTGCCAACATGTGGAAGGTCTTCTTGACTGTATGTGTCTCTAGTGAGTATGATATTATTAAGGGCTGCAGAACAGTGTGTTTAGGAACACAGACAGAGGCGGACACTTCCTCCTCAACACAGAGGTGGACCTGCCTACACACGATGCACCAAGCGCACGCACACACACACACACACACACACACACACACACACACACACACACACACACACACACACACACACACACACACACACACACACACACACACACACACACACACACACACACAAAGATGCATTAGCTTTTAACCAAGTTAATGCTTTTTAGTTACCTGGTTGTTAAAGACTGCATCTCCATACTGAGTTCTAGTGGTTATTTTATTGTCGTTTTCCAGGTGCAATATTCAGGCTTGTAAGGAGAAAGGTCTCTGGCTGCCGTTTTTCCAAATCTCTCCTCTTGCTCTGTAGGGCACAAGGATATCACCCACCTTTTGCTTTTGTTACCACACTTTGTAAAGCCATACAGTTAGGACTACTTCTATAGCAAGTTTGTTTTCCAAGCAGTATGTGGAGAGTTCAGTCTACAGAGAATATATTATTACTAGCAACATGGAGTTTGGACATCTATTAGGTATATCTTTACCGTATAGTTTCCTGCCCAAAACATTTGCTGCTTTCTATTCAGTTAATTAAAAAGATGTATAAGGAAAACTGTATGTTAGGAAATGATGTACATATACATGTTGAGGTTGTAGGGTGAGGGTTGCTGTAACAGTCGAATAACCATTTCACAAAGAACACGTCTGCAGTAGCTGTCCATAAAAAGCTTGCCCGCCACAAAGAGCGAGGCACCGTGGTACACGGAGTGTTTGTATCCAGAGCTCAGCACAGCTGGAGTCCTATTGGGAGTGGGGAGTAGGAAGCTGGAGGAACAGTAGGAGAGTGGCAGACCTGGCATCCCAGCAGTCTAGCAGGTGGACAGGTGGCATGCGGTGAGGGACTAGGGATGGGTGAGTGAGCTTTATTAACACTCTGCCACAAGGTGTCCTTTGCCTTCAGTGACAGGCAAAAAGACAGACGGCATCACAGGACGCCGGAACAAGAACGTTGTGCAGACATTACAGCGAAAAGCCATGGATCTGAATGTTACAAAATGTACATGTTGTACAGGATTTGTTTCTGGTAAAATGTTATGTAAAAAAAAAAAAATTCAGTGTGTGCCTCTAATCGGTGGTGCATGTGATTGCTTTATGTGCTGTTTCTCTGTTTCAGTCTAGCTGCATCTCCACTGACCACAACCCAGAGACCCCTCTTCATCTCTCACAGGCTCTCCCCCTCTTCATCTCTCACAGGCTCTCCCTCTCTCCATCATCTCTCACAGGTACACAACTCTGTACAGCAGCCCGTCTCCTAGGTTAAAAAAAGAACATCTCCTCTTTGCTCTCTAAAAGAACACGCTGGCTGGAGTGTGGTCGAGACCGACGCTCCTCCGGCAGAGAGCGACCTGTTGGTGTGGAGTGGGGGATGTGAATGGAGAAAGTGCAGTGTTATTACAGTGTCAAGGCGGGTGATGCAGGCGTCTGCGTGGATGTTAGGTCACCTAGCCTCCACCTGCTGAAGACAAAAAGCAAGCATGTAACTTTGATGAGCCTGGCTACTGCTCTGCTGCACGAACACACCCATAAACGCACTCTCTCTACTCACTACTCTTTCTTTCCAACCTACACGCACACACACACACGCACGCACACACGCACGCACGCACGCACGCACGCACGCACGCACGCACGCACATGCACGCACACACACACAAAAACACACACACACACACACACACACACACACACAGTGAATGCATAATGGCTACAGTTAAAGAGTACTGACCCTCTCCCTCCGGCCGGCGGCCCCACTAAGCCTAGCTTGTCCACTCTCTGTGTGGTCCAGTGGTCAGTGTGGGGCAGGGGATAGGTTCAGGTCAGCTAATGGAGGCTGGGCTTTTACAATACATAGCAGCCACACGAGTATCCACATACTGTACGGAAGTGTCTTTGACTTGGCTTTTACGATTAGCCGGTTAAAATGCAGAGAAATGTGAGTAAGCCTACACACATTGGAGAGCGTTGGATAAAGTAATCATGACGACATAGACTTTTGTAACAAAAACAATGTATATTGTCACAAAATCTGACAAAGACAGCAAGACTCAACACGGTACATAGTCCAGCCATTTCTCTTTTTGTGGTAATGTTACAAGAAAATATGTTTTGTAATTTGAGTCACACCCTCAGCCTCTTAGCTCTCTCTCTCTCTCTCTCTCTCTCTCTCTCTCTCTCTCTCTCTCTCTCTCTCTCTCTCTCTATCTCTCTTTGCTTCTATTTGTCTTTAAATTCTAAGAACCAATTAAAAAGCCATAGAAAATGTACATTTATAAATAGGAAATAATCTACATTGTATACTTTTAGAACAATTATCGGATATAATCTTATTTTTACTTTGCCTCCAGTGCTTGAAGGTTAAACAGTGTGTGTTTATTTGAGTTGCCCTGGAGATTCGTTCTGTGCTCGTATGCCATGTGTGTGTGGAATGACCCAGTGCCCGCTCGTTTCCTCCTCTGGCTCCGAGGTCAGAGTTCAACTCGACGCTACCTCTTTAATGGGAAAAAACTGGAAGCGCTTCGTCCTGATGCTTTCCCTTCCCTTTTTTCCCTCTGTATGCACTCACACACATACACTCTCTCTCTCTCTCTCTCTTACACACACACACACAAACACACACACACATACACATCTTGAGGCCTCATGTTACCTTTTGGCTGTATGTGCACACACACATACTTTTTTCTTTCTTTCTCCCTCCCTCGTGCTTCCTCCTCTCTTCTGGAAGTACCACTCACTTTGCCTCAAATAACCCCCCACCCACCCTCTCTCTTTCTACAAACACTCTGTTATGCAGGAGGTGCCTACCTAGGATTTGCCACCTAGCCTGAATGTGTCTGAGTTGACTATAAGGACCAGTGGTTTTACAGTTGCAACTCCTACTGGTAGAGTGTGTGTGTGTGTGTGTGTGTGTGTGTGTGTGTGTGTGTGTGTGTGTGTGTGTGTGTGTGTGTGTGTGTGTGTGTGCGCCTGCATGCTCCCTCGTGCAGGCGTTGGTGTGGTCTGGAGACAGAAAGCCCAGTCTCCTCCTCCTGCCCATTAGGCTTTGGTGTCATCTTTCTGCCATCTGCCAGAGGGGCCGCCCCACACTCTCTATCTCCTTCTATCTGACTGTCTCCAAATCATTATCACTTCTCAAAATGGAGCTCAGGAGATGGTCTATTGGAGAGTCATTTCAGTTGAAATGCACAAACAAGCAGACACATAGTCATTATTATTTGTGACCATTTAAACGAACATTACAATACACTCACACACACAAGTATATATTGTATTACAACACATTTCCACACGGTACTATAAGGTAGATTACTTGCACTGCATTCACACACATAGCTCTGTTATGTGTACAGGTGGCCCTCAAGAGTAACAGTGGTCGTCCGATGACGGCAACATCCCGGCGCTCCAGCTGCTCCACTGAGGCCTGACCAATCCTTTGAGCACTGTGGAATAAAATACAAACAGAATTGTAACCATTTGTTTATAGTAACAATAACTTATGATTTGTCAGTAACTCAAGGACACTTTACAAATTAATGCAAGCATCACAGTTAAAACTATTAATATGAGGTAGTACATATAATTACAAATAGTTCATATCAGTTCAGTCAGTTCTGTCATAGGCTTAAATAAACTATGTTTTAGCAGCCTTTAAAAAGTTTCAAGGGACTCGACATTTCAGATCTCCATTGAGGAGAGAGTTCCAACGGGGAGGGGTGACCACACTTAATGCTTAGTCCCCAGAATTCTGCAATCAGGTGTGGGGGATGGAGAGTAGTCTAGTCGGCTAGGCTAGGGCATGGAGAGAGTAGGCTAGGACATGGAGAGACTGGGTGAGTAGGAGGATTTTGTTGGTGACACGGGATGTTAATCTTTTGCATTTCAACAATAATAGACTTTAAAGCAGCGCTGTGAACAGTGCTACTAAACCCCATGAAGTTAGGTGCCTGCTACTATGACTACAGTGGGATCTATGTATTGTGTTCCCTGTCTGTGTGTGTAGTACCTGGTGCAGCTAGCTAGAACTGTGCAGTGTAGCGTAGTCTCTTTCTCTCTCTCTCTCTCTCTCTCTCTCTCTCTCTCTTTCAGCTAATTAAAATGTCATGATGGTGCTGCATCAGACTCCGTCTGCTCCACCAGGGGAAGGCCAAAAATAGCCCTGCCAAACACACACACACACACACACACACACACACTCACACACACACACACACACACACACACACACACACACACACACACACACACACACACACACACACACACACACACAAACACTGGAAACGTGCCCTGCCTGCTGAATACGCTGTCTAAATCATTCCCCAGTCTTGTGGGTGAGCCTCCTCTGTCCTCCCTGTTCAGCCGTAGTACTTCTGTTCTTTGTACTGTCCACCGGAGTAGGATCTCATGCAGGGGCTGATATATTGAGGGAGGCACTTAGAGGGAAACATAAAGGCTTAGGCATCCGTGGCACGCCTGTGTGTGTGTGTGTGTGTGTGTGTGTGTATGTGTAAAAGAGAAAAAGAGACATGAATGTTTAATCTCCCCCTCCCCTTATCATGTATTAATCATCATGCCAGTCTGGTTAGGCTGAAAATAGTCCAGAAAAACAAAAGCCGTATGTGCATGTCATGAGATTATGACCCCTCCCCACTCTCTATCCTATATCTTCTAGCATAGACAACATGGAGCACTTTTAACGAGCCCGTTCCCAGTACACTTACATTAGGTGGACCTAAGACCTATCCCCCTGGGTTTCCATTGGCCGAGCTTTCCTTTGCCAGGGCGGGATGAAAAACTGAGTCCTCTTGGTCAACGTGGTTCCTCGAGGGCAAACGAACGGGACCACACCAAAGGGCGTTTGACACGCTTAAATTCATCGCTGGCTTTTTACATACAAATCATCCTTCCACCCATTTATGCCCTGGCTTTTCTAAATGCACAGGATGCAATATTATAATATCCAGAAAGCGTCAATTCAAAATGAGCACCTCAGAATCCTCAATTCAGAGGGAATTTGGAATGAGAGCAGGTATGGCTCAGGGGTTTTCAAGTGGCCACCTTTGTTCCTACATATTTTTGTTTAATTGAGTGTACAACATCTCCAGAAGGCTCCAATATTATATTTGACGTCCTACAGGGAACCCACTCCATGTCTGCTATCGGCACGCCCAGATATGTCATTGAAAACCTAATTCACTTGTGGGCTACCTTCCCCTAGTCTATTCCTGCAGGGTTTTAGAAGCTTGCTCAGCAGGAAAAAATGCCTTTGGTTTGGTGCCATTGCTTCTAGCTTGTAACAGCCTGTTCACCAAGAAACTTTCCTTTTGTCACAGGTTGTGTGTGTGTGTGTGTGTGTGTGTGTGTGTGTGTGTGTGTGTGTGTGTGTGTGTGTGTGTGTGTGTGTGTGTGTGTGTGTGTGTGTGTGTGTGTGTGTGTGTGTGTGTGTGTGTGATGTACACACGTCTCTCCTCTTTCCCTCAGTATTCTATTTATAGTCTGGCGGGGTCATCCAGGATCTGTGCCGTCTTTCGTGTTCCCCACCACAGTAATGAAGTGCCGCGTGTTGTCTAGCTCGTTCTACTGTAGAACACAGTGCCCTTCTGCTTGATCAGACGTGGGTTTATTTTTACATGCGTCTCCATTCATCTCGTCCCTCTCTCTTGCCCCCCCCCCCCTCCCTTCGTCCCTCCCTCCCTCGCTCCTCCCCCCATCACAGACATAACAGCCAATTGAACCCTTCCCATGAAGGATCACTACACAAGCACCGGCAATCATCTCTTCTTCCTCACTCTCTCTTGTTTTTTTCTTTTCCCCCTTCTTTTTCCTCCTTTCAGCTCTGCACCCCTGCCTTCCAGCCTCGGCTTTCGCCTTTCAACCTTTCAGGCTCTCTTGGGAGATGTAGTCTTTCTTGTGCCAGGCTTTGTAGGCAGACGGCGCTTGTGTGGCGTTTCGTCCACGTTTCGGACCATCTTTGAGGCGGGATTGTCCCCCCTCCCTGACCATGGCAAGTGGACAGGCCGGCACGGAGCGGGCCCTGGACCTCCTCAGGCCATCTGGACACTGCCCCTCTCAATCTGGTAGGGGCACACTTCATTCGCTCGCCTTCTACTTCCCTTTCTGACTTTTCCTATTACTGCCTCGCTTTCTTTGATTTCACGATAGCTCTCTGCCGTTTTCCTCGTAGTCCTATTTATGTCTGTAGATGTATCTCTCTGTCCCTCTATGGGTTTGTGTTTTTCTCTCTCTCTCTCTTTCTCTATATAGCCATATCTCTGTGTCTCTCCCGCTCCCTCCCTCTCTTTTTCTCTCACTCTCTCATCTCTGTATACCCCTCCCCCCACTCTCTCACTCTGCCCACCATCCCTTGCGTCTCCCTCATTCTTTCTGTCTCTTTGGGGCTGTGTGTTGCCTAGACATGTGTGTCCCTGCGGGCCGGATTTCCGGCTCCAGACCGTAGAGAATAGTTGAGTAAGCAACAGGTCTGAATGCACATCATAAGTGTCAAACACCCACACTTTCCTTGCGTCCCCACAAATTCACTGGCATGGAAATAGGTCCAAGCATTTATTTTTCAACTGCTCTGTTAGGTTTATTTTCCTGTATCAAGGCCTGCACGGTCTATTCTCTGTAAATCTGCGTGTGTGTTTGTGTCAGCATCTTTCTGTTAGTAGACTAATGAACCTGATTTTAAACTTCCATTTTAGAAAGCCCTGACTGTAGTGTGTAATTGTTTTGTAGAGCTGTGGCTGTGTGTGTACGATCGAGTACATGTCTGTTTTGACCTAGCTTATTATTATTTATTGTTTCTATATCCTGGCTCAATTGCAAAAAGGGAACGCTCTCAATTTGTTTTACTACCAGGAAAGTTAAACATAAGAGTGTGTGTGTGTATAGGGTCACCGGAGCCCCAGTCCGCCATAGTTGTGACTAACAGGAACACGGAGAGCTAGCAACACGCCAACACAGAATGGACCCACTAGCAACACATCAGTAACACGTCTGGGGAAAACGTGAAAACACCACTGACATCATATTTAGCAGGGTTGTAGGTGTGGATATGGATACAAGTGCAGAGATGATTTCTACGGAACTTCCAAGGTGAGAAACAATATATGAACAAGAAATTAATAGAGAAAGATTCCAAGTAAATGAATAATAGAATTCTCAGTTGTTTACTTCCGGTAAGGTTACACCATATACTGACTCAGCTAAGACAATGACAAACATAGAGCAAACAAAGGCTGGGGCTTAAATACACAAAACCAAACACAGGTGCAAACCATAACACTGATTAGAAGCGCTGGGTGAAGCATCATGACGTGCCCTGCTGGGTGGATCCCAGTGTTTCAGCATTGTCTCTGTGACATTACTTGAACTACAGGGTCTTCAAAACAAGAGCTGTGGGCTACTAACAGACAAAGAGACACACTCTAATACACATACACACGGAAATAAAATACGCCTATTCACCCAGGTGGCATGTCAGGGTCAAATTGTCATACATAAAAATGGACAAAAAAATCTCTCTCTCTCTCTCTCACACACACATACACACACAATGACAAACTATTAACCAAAGTGAAACTGTAGAAGTTGGATCTTGACCTATGACTAGTGAGTGTTATGGGACCAGTGATAGTAACTGTAGTACTGAAGGGTGTACTGTGACCAGTGAGTGTGACTGTAGTTTTAAATGGTATTCCGAGACCAGCGAGTATGACTGTAGTATCATATGTATTCTGTGACCATTGAAGTATGATTGCAGTATGAAATGGTATTCTGAACTAAGACTACAACGCCAGATGGTACGGGCTGCCCCCATAATGATGTGGGTTTGATTCTCGCTCGGGGGGCTATATAGCAAGAAGAGTGTGAGCGTGTGTGTGTGTGTGCGTGCCAATGATTCATCAGCTAGGATACAAATGTGGAGAGAACAGGGTCGTGTGCTTTTCAACTGAAGTGACTAAGGGACACATGGGAGGTAAGAGATATGGAATAAAAATCATGTTCAAAATGGAGTTTGTAAGTGTACATTGGCATCATGGTGTGTGTGTGTGTGTGTGTGTGTGTGTGTGTGTGTGTGTGTGTGTGAGAGAGTGTGTGTGTGTGTGTGAGAGTGTGTGTCTGCACGCACTGAGCCTCTCCACCAGACGTTAAACCCAACTCCTTTTCCTGGAGCCCAAAGTAAACACTTTCTCCCACTCTGCACAAATTAGCAGCAACCCACGCACACAGAGGAGGAGGCTAGGGGCTGTCAGACCGGCATTGCTTGCTGTCAGCGAGGCAACTTTCTAAAGAGCCAGGACCGAGGGGAGGGAGAGAAGGAGAGATGGAGGGAGTGGGAAAAGTAGTATGGACAGAAAAGGAGTTTCGTCGATTCCACCTCTCTTTCCTGAGGAGTATGTCTGTTAGTGACAGGCCTGAGCCCATCTCACTGAACGGCCACTTTATTTAGCACGCTAAATTATAGATGAGGGCTTAAGTGCCAGAGAGAAAGACAGAGGGAGAGGGAAGGAGGAGTTGGTGGGTCCGAAAGGTAGACAGTAATTAACTGAGTCAAGGTAAAGTTATAGTATTCAAAAAGAAATGAACCCAAATGAAAGGATAGATGAACAGATGGAAAGAGAGAGGGCGGTGACGCAGACAGACGGAGATGAATTAAGATGAACAGAAGAGGTGTTGGGATAAACTGATATTTACAAATATAGTGGCAACGAGCAGGATGCACGGACGGATAGATGGGCGGAAGGTGAAGCACCATGCAAGGAAAGGTGATAGGAGAAACGGATCTGTAGAACTGGAGTGGGAGTGGTGACGAGCAGGATGGATGGAACGGGAAAAGGCAGGGAAGTGACACACAATTCAAGGAAAGGTGTTGGGAGAAGCAGAAATATGTGGGAGTCATGACGAGCAGGACGGATAGATGGATAAATGAATGGATGGATGGATACATGGATAGATGGATGAATAAATGGATAGATGACTGAATTAATTAATTAATGGAGGGGTGGATGGATAGATGGATGAATGGATGGATAGATGAATGCAAGGAATGTTCAAATAGGTGAAGAGTGGCACGTTATGCAAATACAGTGTTGTTTGTCACCCTCTCCTCTCCCTCTCTCTGAGGTGAAAAGGGAGAATTGGGTGGAGGCAGGGTCCGAGTTATGTGGGAGCCAGTGGGAGCTGAGCTCCCATAAGGAGGGGTCTGAGCTCCCATGAAAGCAGTAAAGTCATACATCTGTGGGGGTCGCCAATACAGTGCACTGGTTACGCTATCATTTATTTTTCTCCGCCACTAACGTTAGAGACCCCCACAAAGCTCAGATTATAACTCGAACCCTGGGTAGAGGAATCCAGAGAGGACAAGCTTTTCAGAGGTCACCTTGACCCCCACCATGGGATGAGTCTGCTGCTGTGACTACTAAGGGGATCCCTTTGCACAGATTGGCTGTTTACAGATCATCCTAACTGGAGCACAGCTCTGTCTCAGAGTGTGTGTTTACAGATCATCCTCACTGGAGCACAGCTCTGTCAGAGTGTGTGTTTACAGATCATCCTCACTGGAGTGCAGCTCTGTCTCAGAGTGTGTTTACAGATCATCCTCACTGGAGCACAGCTCTGTCTCAGAGTGTGTGTTTACAGATCATCCTCACTGGAGCACAGCTCTGTCAGAGTGTGTGTTTACAGATCATTCTCACTGGAGTACAGCTCTGTCTCAGAGTGTGTTTACAGATCATCCTCACTGGAGCACAGCTCTGTCTCAGAGTGTGTGTTTACAGATCATCCTCACTGGAGCACAGCTCTGTCTCAGAGTGTGTGTTTACAGATCATCCTCACTGGAGCACAGCTCTGTCTCAGAGTGTGTGTTTACAGATCATCCTCACTGGAGCACAGCTCTGACTCAGAGTGTGTGTTTACAGATCATCCTCACTGGAGCACAGCTCTGTCAGAGTGTGTGTTTACAGATCATCCTCACTGGAGCACAGCTCTGTCTCAGAGTGTGTGTTTACAGATCATCCTCACTGGAGCACAGCTCTGACTCAGAGTGTGTGTTTACAGATCATCCTCACTGGAGCACAGCTCTGTCAGAGTGTGTGTTTACAGATCATCCTCACTGGAGCACAGCTGTCTCAGAGTGTGTTTACAGATCATCCTCACTGGAGCACAGCTGTCTCAGAGTGTGTGTTTACAGATCATCCTCACTGGAGCACAGCTGTCTCAGAGTGTGTGTTTACAGATCATCCTCACTGGAGCACAGCTCTGTCTCAGAGTGTGTGTTTACAGATCATCCTCACTGGAGCACAGCTCTGTCTCAGAGTGTGTTTACAGATCATCCTCACTGGAGCACAGCTGTCTCAGAGCGTGTTAAATGCTGTGAGTACAGTACAGTGGTGTGTCTGTGTCGGCGTGATGTTCAGGAAATCCCAGAAAAGCCTCACAGGTGCTTCCAGTCATGCTCTCAGGGCCAATTAACAAGCACACTTCAGGTATTAGTAGTTGGCAATTCCAAACTCAACCTTTTAGTGAGAGTGTGTTTAACACTCGCAGTAAATTTCAACAGTATGCTCATTTGACTGTCGTTGGATAGATGTTGTCACGCAAAGATCTAAAACCGGAATTGTTTTTGTGGTTTTTCAATCGTTTGCATTCATCATTAGCCGACTGTATTGATTCGATTGACACAATAGTATATTCACTTCCCTTCGAATAAATGAAGTATTTTCCATTCCATTAACTCGGACAACCATACGAAAAGTAATGGGCTTACATATGAGTCATATGCTACTACAGCATGGATCATTGCTGTTCCTTTTTCACAATGAAAGGCCACCTGCCTGCCACACATGTGTCAGTGGAGGGGTCCCAGCCATCGCCGTCCCGGTGCCGGTGCCAGTCACGGTGCAGATGGCCCCGGCGGCTCTGTTCTCTGTAGAACCCCCCCCCCACCCCACCCTTCAATCCGCCTTGGCAGCCTTTACCACCATGCTCGCCAACCAAGAGTGGACCAGAGCTGACTGCCAGCTGTCTTTGCGTCTGGTCATTCACGACGGGACGGCTCCGGTGTTTTGTCGCTCGCTCTCTCACTCACACACACACACACACACACACACACACACACACACACACACACACACACATACACTTATGATTTCTTATTCGTCAAAGGTTAAGTGACTATCTCTGTAATAGTGCGTATTTATAACATGTATTAATCACAAAGTATGCCGTCGTGTTTATTTGTGTCATGTGTAAGTTCTTCAATATATACCTTAGCCTGCATCACAAAAGTAAAATTGTTCTAACGCTATGAATGAAAGAATTGTTAATCCTTTGTTTGATTTCGCCTTTCTGCTGAGCATTGTCTGGGTTCTGATGTGTATCAAAATGGTCTTATTGCTTATGTTCACGACTAGGAAAGAAATTACGGTAATCCGTGTTACTAATTCAAGGTACATGTCACAGCCTTAGCGGCACGGGACAAACTGTCATCACCCTGCCAATAACGGATTATGTTTGGCACCTCTGCTGCCCCAATATATTTTTTGTTGTTTTATTTTATTTTTGATTCTGTGGTCAGTCATGTTTGATTTGGTTATGCTATCATTGTCCTCATGGAAGAGGATTAAACGACAACTCAGTTTAAGCATCCTGGTAAAGGAAACCAGATAAAGTCCATGATGCCACGTGTCCCATGTTTTGTTACACTGTCCTCATAATTTATTGGCACCCGGGAGGGCACTGTAAGTTCATAGAGAAGGGCTCAGGTGCTTCAGCTATTCTTGGCCTTTACTGTGTGTACTAAGCAGTCACCAACACACACACACACACACACGCAGACACACACACACACACACTTAGTCACATGCTCACTCGCTCAATATTGCCTGGTAATGATCTGGTAAGGGATTCTAAGCAGTGAAGACATCGCAGATTTGTTTTCTGTCTTCCAGCAGAGTGGGCAATGCCCTAACCTACTTTGTTCGCCTCAGTGGCATTATCCTGAAAGCAATATCAGGTTAGGCTCATATTGTGTGTGTGTCTGTGGCAACAATTTACCATGTTATCAGGCTATCAAGTCTGTCCATCAGCACAGTTCCATGTTTGGCTTGCTGTCTGTCAAACTGTTGACAAAACTGACATATGGAATGTTAGTATGTACTGTGTTGGTGTTTGTGTATCTATGTGTGAATGTTGGAAAGCTATTTTAGTATGTTTTTGGACACGTTGGACAGACCTACAGTTGAAGGTTATCATGTAGCACAAAGTCTTGTTGGATGTGTGTTCATATTGTATATCATATATGTATACTGTATATATATATATATATATATATATATATATATATATATATATATAAAGAACATATGGAGGCGTCAGGACATCCACAAGAATCAATAAGCAGGGGAAAACACCAGGGATACCAAACTATCCTGAAATGTGATTACCTTAATGATCTAGCAACAATGATCTATTAATACAAAGGATATCAATGCTCAACATCTTTAAGTACTACAACAAATCCAGCTAAATGCAGTCTGCTCATATAACAATACACTGTCACAAAAAATCCTCAATGGTGTACATACATAATTTTTTTATTGCCAGTTGTCTCAGTGGTGGGAGGGGCAAGGATATATTTGATGGAACAATATGATAAGCTGTCCAAAACCAGAAAGCTTGGACAAATGCTGTAAACTAATTTATGTAGCCACAAACTGGAAGTTGCATCATAAGCTTTTAAGCTGACCTGTAAAATAATGCTTGTTATAATGCATGTTTTTGATCAATTCTTCAGCATTAAATTAAGTTAGCTAGCTAAAGCTAGTTGTTTTGTTTACTTATGCTTTATGTCAGCTAGCTAAACTTAAGGAATCACTGGTGAACTAAATTAGAATGTAATTTAATGAAAATAAAAACCATATCCTAGTTAACAAACTAAAGAATAAAACAAACTTACAGTTTTAGTTAATGTTAACGTACTTACCAATCTAACATATGCCGTCCAACTACCATTCGCTAGCTTGTTAGCGTTAACTATCACTAGCTAGCTAACTATATAAATCAGCGAGCCTTACCCAATGTTAGCTTTAAAAAATAAAGCGGCCGCTTAGCAAATATGTGTAGTCTGGAGAACAAATAACTAAAATTTTGAAAAAATGTCAAAATCATTATAGCACTATGGCTCACACTTGCATTGACACTAGGTACTTCCCTGGACTGAAAGATTAAATGAAATTAGTATTTTTAATTCCAACCATCCACCTTCCCTTTCTCATGCCCAAATGAAGTGAAGAATCAAATATGACAAATTCTAAACAATCCTGATATCTCCCACATTGCTCAGAGCAAGACAAATGTGATATTGTAGTTGGTTATTTCTCCTGAGAAGAATTTGAAAAGAGAGAAAGCTTAAAGTCTCATCCAAACATCAAACATCATTTGTCTAGGTGAAATAAATAGGATATCATTGCATATGGCTGACCTGTGAACCAGGAAGCTTCCTGGAATCTGTGTGTACTAATGAATTTATGAGTAAAAAATAAATAATAATAATTAATTTAAGCCATTATTTGTATATATTTGTACTAAGGTATTATCAGTACCTTTCTACAGTTTGCACATTGTAATGTCTATGGAAGAATGAAAAATCACCGTTCACATATCAGTCCTCATGAAGTCTCAATATTCAAAATAAATGTTGTCTGCCACCAGGAGTGATCTCCCTCGAAACTGTGACGATTTGCTTTACACAAGGAAGTGTCACTAAATCAGGAAGAGATGCCCATACTTGAAGTATGTTTGTTGATCATGCTGGCGATGCGCAGTGACCACGAGCATAAAAGGGAAAAAATTTACAGCAAGCAAACTCTAGAGGCAGCCAAAACTATCTCTTATAAGAAACTACCTATAGCTGCTTTAAAATGTTATTTAAAAAAAAAAACTCTAATTGTGGTAGCGTTAGAGATTGGACAGTTTACAAATGCTATCTCCTGCAGGTTCCTCCAAAATAGGGTTTGAGTGAAAAGCATAAGCCTATTGATATTACATGATATTCCGCATGGTGAAAGACATCAGGATCAAAACTAAAACTCCTACCCTGCAGTCTGTTCACATTGAGGGTTCCCCTAACCCAGTGGCTGTGTCCTACACGAAGGATCTTGGTTTTTAACCTTTTTTCACTAATTATTTGGCTTGTACTCACCGCAAGTGTGAGCGAGTGTAATTAGCTTGTCGTAGATGCATCTTCACAGCTTTAAATAATTAGTGATACCTATGTGGAGCATATCAACCTATATGTTTAAAAATGCCCGTTTTTGTTGAACTACATATTAGGGTTAGGGTTATGTACATATTATGCATTTGAACGACCAGGCGTCACCTTTTCACCTGCCCCTCAACCAACACTCCTGTCTCACCTCTTAATGCAAGAGCTTTTTTCCGAAGACTTTAAAAGCCCACATAGCATGTTCGAAACATCCTTAGCATATTAAGCATCCATAATGGATGAGCAGCATGTAGTCTCATAGCTTTCCTCACAGCACTAAGGAGCTTATGAAGAGCAGAGCTCCACAACACACGCCCCTTCACCATTTAGAAAACAATTCTTGATTATATTGGAATCTAAACGCAAACTCCAGTAGTAGTAAGTTGCCATAAGAGAGAAAAGAAATGCTTACTGATCTATATATTCAGGAGTTGAATTCAGTCACTGTGGCTGCTTGGACTTGCCATGGCGAGAAACCACAACCTCCTATGCAATAGCCTGACTCCAGTGTAATTTATAAACGCATCACATCAAGTTAACTCGTACATATGTGCAATTAATAATTAAACATTGAAAGTCAATATTTTTAAAAAGAGGTGATGCAGTAATGCTGGCAGGGGATTCAAGTTACTTCCTCTAATTTAGGAGTCTGCTCCAGAAGGGCAGTTTCTAAAATGTTCAGTTCTTTTTTAGCTGGTGCTTGCTGGCCTGTATGGTATTATCATCTTCCCCAGCTCTGCCTGCAGTCCACTGTAGCAAGAGTCCAAGAGAGCACAGAGCCTCTGACCCACAGGGCTTTCAGGGCACAGTTAGCGTACTGAGCTAACATCTCACATGAGCTCAGTTCACAAGTGCTAACCGCTAATGGTTGTCAGAGTGAAACCCCTTTTGACAACATAAGCAGGGCATTCCTTTTTTTTTGAGGGTTCATAAACTGAGGGGTGGGGGAGGAGGAATCCAGTAAAAAGTGTGTTCAAATACAATTGAATGAACTCTCTCTTCTACTGATGAACCCTTGATGATATTAGTCGTTCAAAGAAACATCCAAGTGAATTATTGCAACATTGTAACACTGTCTGAGTTTATTTGTAAGCTTTGTGTACATTTGTGTGTGTGTGTCAATATTGTCCCGTGTGTTCCTTGTTGATGTTAATGATTTGCAGGGGTTCTGCGTTTTTAGCTTCTGTGTACGTGTCCTGGTTGAAAAGGCAGCAAACATGCTATTTATAGTCCAATGGGGAAATGTGTGTGTGTGTATGTATGTTCTGACTTGGTGATTATCAATGGTAGAGATTCTATGTCTGCTTGTGTGTGTGCATGCAATTCTTTGTCTCCGTGAAGCCTTGGTACCCTGACATCTCCAATAAATCTCCATTCATTGCGGCAATTAGGCACTGGGAATAAACAAACAAACAGTGCATGAACTCCTGTGCAGGAATCTCATCATAATGGTTACTTCACTAAAATACAGCCGGTTGGCAGCGCACCAAGACTTAGTGTGTGTTCACAGTTACATTGGAGGATAGAACAAACTAGAAAAGGAAGGGAAGAAGAAAATAAAAGAAACAAAACAGAATGTGAGAAACTATCCCCTTGCCACCGATATCCACTGATCCACTCTTTCCATAGCTTTCCTGACCCCCCCCCCCCCCCCCCCCCACACACACACACACACACACACACTGACATTAGCTACAGTAGGTGGCGGAGCTGCTACCCCAGCTATCCCATGTGTTATTATTGGGACCTATGTGAAATAAAAGACACCGTGTTACACTCCGAACAACACGTTGTGCTTCTTGCTGCGAGCCGTAAATGAGCCGATAGTGTGTATCTGTCTTCTCTCAGCTTCTAGCGAAGAACTGATTGGAAGAGAAACGAAGGGAGAGAGGGTGGGAGCGTTGGGGAAGAAAGGGGGGTATAGAGGAAATGATTAAGAGGGTGAATAATTGGGACGGGAAAAAGGGAGGTTGTATTATAAATAACCCAACTCACAAATAATGCAGCATTTCACTTATTTGGAATAGAGCATCAAATCCGGAGGGGTAAAAGATTTAAAAACGAAAGAGCTCCTTCCTTCTCCTCCTCTCCTCCAACCTCGTTCCCCCGTCATGGGGGCGGAAAGACGAGGAGAAGGGCAGGAGGAGGGTAGGAGTCTTTTCTGGGAGGGAGCCATGGGGTATTTTCCCCCTTTCTTTTCCTCCGAAGCGTGTCTCCTCATCGTCAAGCAGACGCTGGGGCATTACTTATTCAACAGGCCTTCCCGCCACACGGAGCTATATACATCCACACAGTCTGCATCATTATACTGGATGTATTATTTAAGACGCATACACACTCCAAACACACCAGAAAAAAAAGCGCACTGCACACACACAGACCCGAACGACTTCTTTTTCTATCAGACATAAGTCTACAAAGACTCTAGGCTGGCAGTCGTTTGAATGGCTGTGACAGACATCAACAGACAGAAAACAAGTCAGCAAGACAATCAGAAAGTCAGACACACACACACACACACTCACCAGATAGTTGTCCTAGGATGATTATATATTTTTGCAAAGGTACACGTGTTGCAACAAGTCCATGTGCACACTTTCAAAATCTCCATTATTTATTCTTTCTAGTTGTGGTCTTATTCGACAAACAAACACTGATTGTCTTTGTTGGCTCTACAGTACGGTACGTTATCTGTATATGCCACGCACTGCCCCCTAGTGCTCACGTCCGTGCTTTGTTACGTGGAAGTTGGCAGACATCTGTGTTCATCTTCGCCACCATGCTGTCAGCTCCAATCTGTAGTTGTGGGCTATTCATGTAGTAGGCTATCCCTTTGCGTTTGTATAAGCATTGACCGATTAAACCCTGATTAGACAAGCTAACTTAAATCGTAGCCTTTGCGATTTGCTAATTGCATTGTCTCAAATCGCGATTTCGATTTGAAATCGATTAATCGTTCAGCCCTATAAAGAGTAGGCCTACAGCTGCCTTTGAATCTGGTAAGCTAATATTGTTAGCATAACATTCACCGCATAGTTTTGCAACCTAGTGAAATCCACCGGATATAGCAAGCATACCGTTATCATCATGTTGGGTCAAAAGCTACATATACTTGCTGGCCAACTTTATTACAATTTTGTCTTCTTAATGTTATTATGTGGCGGTTGAGATTTATGCATGCATTATAGACATTACGTACAGATAGGCCAATTTAAGAGGAAAACATCCCAGTCCATCTGCTGTTCCGTAGGCCCATCAGCTAATGTATTTTCTTCCAACTCCACTGCTGCCTAATGACCTCTTCAGCTCAAACATTCGACTAAATAGAAAGAGTAGATTTTGCCTGGGCCACCATTTTGATTGAAAGGAAGCTGTCAGTTGGTTTTCATTTTGTATGCAGAATATTATAAGGGGTAGCAATTTGTAAGTTATTTCAGACTTTTCTTCTACTTGGCTAGAATATAGTGGGAATACAGTGTAAACAGCTTTTATTGATCACATCTGGTCAGGACTGTATGATCTGTCGACTATGTACATAGCTATGACAAAACAAACAGCTGTAATATTATATCCTACAATGCAAAGGTCAGGTGGGATCAAGAGGGGCAGACATTAGAGGATAAGGTTTCCAGCGGCACTTACGTAACAAACTGCAGGAAAAGGAAAGGGATTGTTGTGTGTTTTGTGTGTGTGTGTGTGTGTGTATTAATGTGCAACATATGAGTTGCAAAGATGCAGTGTATCCGTGCCTGTTGGTTTGTCTGGGCTGAGATCAGCAGCCGTCAGTCTATCAGTGGGATCTCTGTGTTACGT
Organism: Galaxias olidus; assembly: GCA_026901105.3. Classification (NCBI taxonomy): domain Eukaryota; kingdom Metazoa; phylum Chordata; class Actinopteri; order Galaxiiformes; family Galaxiidae; genus Galaxias; species Galaxias olidus. Next base: position 42,867 of record JAPMUY010001616.1, on the reverse strand, counting down.
TCTCCCCAGGTGAGCAATTGACGTTGGCTACGTCAGAGGCCACTGATAACACAGGCTTATCACAACCAGGGGAGTTCATGTGTGCAAGGACGGACGTGTGTGTGTGTATGCGTGTGTGTGTGTGTGTGGACACAGATGGAACGTCTGGGTAAACGGAATGACTGGGACTAGTGGGCTGACTGGTTTTTCATTTACTGGGGGAGCCATCTAGGATGACTTATAAAGTTATTGTATAAAGATGTTTCTCCTCCTTGATTGGCTCAGGCTTGTCCCACCCCTCTTTGACAGTCAGCTGTCTGGGCGTATCCCAGGTAGTCCTCACTGCTCTGGTAGATGGCACTGCCACTCAAACAGTCCGTCCATCAGAAAGACGGTGTGTTCTCGTTTAATCCCTTTTTCCTTTGTCATCTCTACTCCGCTCTTGTTCCTTTAATCTCTCGTCCTCTTTTTTTCCCTCTCTTTGTCCGATTCATGGACAAATACATTCTCATTCATGCATGATTCCTTCTCTCACTCTTTTCATCAGTTTATGACTAAAAACATGACCATGTTTTATAGTGACTGCTTGGAATGTACGTGTAAAGTGTGAACTGCGTGTGTGTGTGTGTGTGTGTGTGTCATGAAATAAAGAAGAAATTATTGAGTAAAACAGAGAAGAAAAGACAGGGCAGAGTGTAACTCAGAAACTGTTGAGGCAGACAGGTCTAACCTGAAATGAAGAACATGAAACCAAAGACATTGGAGAAGGGATTCATAATTAGCTTATTAGCTCAACAATAAGATATGACTAACCAAAAGCTGAGAAATCACAAAACAGAAGGGTTCTCCCTAATCCCATGTATCAGGAAGCAGAGGGCGAGGGAGGGAAGGAGGGAGGGAGGGAAGGAGGGAGGGAGAGAAACGCCCATAAACACTCGACATGCCTGAGTCTGCCCTCTGATGTCACCAGCTCCTAGGAGGGAGAGGCCGAATGCGCACAAGAGAGTTAGAGAGAGAGAAAGAGTGAGAGAGAGAGAGAGCGAGAGCGAGAGAGCGAGAGTGAAAGGGGACGAGGGAGCGCTGAGCAGACAAGAGAGAGACACAGCCAGAGGGGCTTGAGAAGAGCAGCGCGGACTGCAGTAGGGGAGAGTGAGAAAAACAGAAGGAGAGAGGAGAAGTGGCGCTACAGGACTGACGTTGTGTGTGTGTGTGTGTGTGTGTGTTGTTTTGCTGCAAAGTTTATTGCTCTTGTTCAGAGGCGTGGCTTTGTCCCACAATCTTTTCACACACGGACTCACACCAACGCGCACACACTAGACAAACACCGTCCGAACACGGAACAACTGATGGGTAAGTGCTGGAAAGCAAGAGAGAAAACGTGTGTGTGTATGTTTGTGGCTGAGTGTGTGTGTTCTCTGTGTGTGTGTGTGTGTGTGTGTGTGTGTGTGTGTATGGCTAATATGTGTGCTTCCCAGGCTATATCAGTTTCTGTCAATGCCTGTGTAATTGTTTTTGGGTGCTCGTGCTGTGTGTGTGTGTGTGTGTGTGGGGGGGGGGATAGTGTCGTGTGTACATGTGTTTTATGTTGAGTGTGTGTGTGTGTGTGTGTATGTGTGTGTGTGTGTGTGCGTGGGTGGACAGGCCGAGGGCTCGGTGTGTTCATTGAATGGTGGTGGTGATGTCTGCTGTCCTATGCTCAGCTCCCTGCAGCCTTGGGCTCCTCTATGTTGAATGGACCAGATGGCCCCTTCCGCTGCTGTTGCCACTGCTGTGAGTGTGTGTGTGTGTGTGTGTGTGTGTGTGTGTTTGTTTGTGTGTGTGCGTAAAACGGGGTGTGGGTGTGCATGTTAGTGAATGCAGTGTTATTGTTGGTATTTAAATGTATCTATGCTTTTGTAGTTTATTGATTGTTAATCATATTGAATGTCAGATAGTCTAACACATGTTTGGGTTGTTATTAGTCTGGTCACTTTTTTACTGGAAAAAATGTAGAATGTATTTCTATCCTTGACTTCATAAAAATGTAGCGATGAAGAAAGAGAGATAGAGAAAGATTACAGAAGGATTTCTATCCCACACTTAATAGAGAAAAATACAGAGTTGAGAGACCGCAATGAGGGAGGAGAATTATGCTCCAGTTTTGCAAAAGGTTTATTTAATGGCTGGCAAGAACACGCCTGGATTGAAAGAGCTCCCTCTTAAAGGTTGTGTGTGTTGATCTTGCAGACGTAACTTTATGCCGCAACTGTTGTTTTCCTTAGCAGAGCCCCCACACAAAAACACATCATATATTTATCAACCGGTAAATCCTTGATCTTAGCCTTAACGTGCCAAAGCACTCAGAGCTTTAAAGCACAAGCAAGGCCAAATGACATTGGTCAGCCCCCCCTTTCCCTTTTGTCCGCCAACCACATGCCTTGACTCCCCACGTCGCCATGGCACTTTCTTTTTAAACGGTGTACCTTCAGCGCTCGCGTGTGTGTGCGCATAGTTAGTCATTGGCTGAGTAATATAATGTCTGAGTAATCCCTAAGCTTTTACATATTTGAGTGTTTGTGTCATTGCACTAAGTACTTTGTATACCCTAATACATGGGTTCATGCATGTGAATATGTGTGTGTGTGTGTGTGTGTGTGTGTGTGTGATGTGGGGATGATGGAGAAAAGCCGCTGCTTTAGGTGAAAGCTTGGTCTATAAATAGATCAGAATACATCATGTTGGAATCAGGATCCTCACGTGCTCACTGAGACAGGCGGACAGAGAGAGCAACAGTACCCCCCCACACCGCCCTCCCAGTTCATCGTTACCTTGCAAACCAGTTACCTGGATGAGTGAACAGGATCTCATGATCTTTTCTTTCATCCCCCGGTGTGTGGGTTATTAAAAATAATGATTGACTGGAGTTTGCATTAGAGTCTGTGTATTTTTCTGGGATTGTTTGGCCACATTGTGGTTTAGCGACTCACTGAGGCTGAAGCTGCTGGATGCTGTGTGTAAGGCTAGCGCTCACTAAACGCCTGGTGCTAACTGTGTCATTACTGCCTCACTGGTGCTGAGCTCTGCTTTGGCCCTTTGTTTATACTGCCATACATTACGGCATGTTTAGCTGTAAGAGAAAGCGCCTTGTTTAATCAGTCAGTGTTGGCAGTGTTACTTTACCAGTTTTTCTTTATGGGCAAACTTAGCTTTGGGATAGGATTTGTGAGACAATTTAAAAATATTAAAAACCTGAATGAGATGAGAAAATTAAATGAACAAATATTGGGAGAGCACATTGAGACATGTTTCTGGATGTAACTTATATTTTTATATATATATATATATATATATATATATATATATATATATATATATATATATAAAAAGGCCTAGAGGAATTACTGAAGCATTTTTTTATTTACTTTAGAATAAAGTCTTAGCTATTAAAAGCACAATTATTGTTCCTACGTTTGCTCAACAAAGCATAAATTGTTCAGTTCCTCTCCACAATAATTTTTATTGTATTGTATTAATTAGTAATGACACTACTTAGAAAATATCCGGAATCTTCTAAAACATATAACCTTCTAGTTTATTTATTAGCAGGTGTACAGATGAGAGAATATTTTGAAAAAGAGATTAGCTAATGCCTAATGTTATTGTTTGTTATGATTGTGACACTCGCTGGGGTACAACATTTACTTTTTAAGGGCTTGCTAAGTAGAGAGATAAAGTGTTTGATTGATATATGGTATATATTTGCCAACCTTTACATCTTTTTGGGTGGGCGGCGAAAAAATTCAATAAATGGAAATAATAAATGCAGAAGACCTGAAATTATTCTCAGTGTAATAGAGCCAAAGTGTCGCTACCAGCAGACAAGCTATTTACTGGAAAATATACAAGTGTTTCAAAGTTAGGGCAAACAAAGCTAGTTGTGTCTGCATGTCAGTTTTTAAAAAGGTAGCAACAATAATAGTCAACATAATAGTCAACAATGCTCAACAATAATACAAAGATATTCAAAAGGATCCTTCAATATGTGGGCAAGTTGCCATAAGCATGAAACTATGGGCTGAGCGCAGTGTTTGTGATGCGACGGGATGAGGTCAAATGAAGCAGGTCAAACCACGGGTAGAGGTTATCTTTGGTGATGCCAGTGAGCTCTGCACTCATTCTACATATTGTGCATTGTGTAGGCATACATTAAGCATAAAGGTCCAAATATTGTTAGAAAGATTCTGTCAGAAAAGTCAAAGTACTTCTTTATTGTTAAGCAAATTTTAGCTTCATTGAATTTGATGGGATTACTATAGCTAGGACACATCTACCAGGTCTGATCAAAACGTTATATTGTTTGGCCACTGATACATTCGTAAATCATATGACAGTCTTGACGTATGCCTATGGGTTACCTCATTGGGACATAGGATACTAAATGAGGCAGCAGCAATTTCATTGCTTTTGGTTGAACTGGCTAACATTCTAAGAGTTACTCAAATTGTGTCATTAGGTACCTTCTTCCGACTGCCAAGTGGTTAAGGACTCTTGACTCTAAAGCTGGCCAGCGCAAGACCCGGTATAGGAACACTAAAGGCAGCATAGGGGAGGAAGCGACTGTCTTCACTGGCACGAGATTCAAACAAGCAAAAAATGCAGTTGAAAGGTCTTCCCATTTTGATTTACTTCTAGAAGCAAACTATTGCTCAAACTATTGAGCAAGCTTTTTTTTCTCACATATTCCATGTTGTGTTCATGCATGGCAATTTTACAAAGTTGAGTGAACTGGGAAAATTGAAAGTCACAGTTGTTCTCATGTAACGTTAAGTAGCAAGCTAGCTAACTTTTAGTGTTTGGTTGACATCTATATTGTTCCAGAACTTGAACAATTTAATTTAGTTCAGTAGTTCAAATGTCAAAGATTAATCATTCCTAGAGAGTCGTGAAGTCAGCTTTAATTGTAGCGATGAAGCAAGCAAATGCTAGCCTGTATTTGAGCTTGTTTTCACCTTCTTACATATTCAGAAGAACAATGTATACATGTCAATGATAACTGTAAGTAAATTTTTTAGGGGTTTGACTTTGTTAAAACAGGTCTGTGATGTAATACCGCAAAGTCACCCCTATGCTTACCCAACCAGACAGCCCCAAAGCCTTTAGTCAGGAGCACTCTCTACGGCATGCTAATGTGGTAGCGTGGTTAGCCCCTGAGTGGCTGGGGCTTATTTAGCAGTGATTACACAGCCTCTCTCTGTGTGCCTCTCTCTCTCCCCAGGCAGTTGAGTCAGGGAGCATGAGTGGCTGTAATTGGGTATTCATTCTCTCAGAGCAGAGCTGTGTAGAAAGCTAGCCATTGATCACTGCCCTCCTCCTCGCTGCCCGCCTGGGTTAATGGGATGAGTTCTGCGTGACGCACATATGTGTTCGCCTGCGTCTGCTGTGTGTGCTTTAGTTTTTTTTTTTTTGCATTTGCTTGCATTTGTACTGTAAGCATGTCTGTATTTCAATGCCTGTGCGTGTTTGTATGTCTCTGTGTGCTTTCACCTGAGCCAGCCAGGAAACTGTACGCTGCAGTATGGAAGAGGTGTGTTTGCGAGGTGCGGGTTAACAAGTGTTTAGTCTGAGAAGGGGCTGGAGAGGAACTGCTTTCCCAAGGCTGCGAGCGTTGGGGCACTGGAAGGATTGGGGGGATTCATGTGTGTCAGGTAGAGTTCTGTAAACGTTGGAGGTATCCATTCCTCCATTTGCTGATGTTACAAACTGATTGTGGTAACCGGGTTCCTGTCTTGACAGCATGGGAGACCACTGTCAAACACTGCCTTCTTTCTTCTTCCCGGTGGCCTTCCGTTCGCTGACGTAGAATGATTCCTTAGCCATCCTCGTAAGGTATATGTTATGATTCCTCCTTGTCTTAGGTCCTCGCTATCTGCCTGGGTCAAATACACGGCCACAAATAACTTTGCAAAGCGTATCTCACTGTTTTTAAAGCTCTGCTCCTGCACCTCTCAGATAAGAATAAAACATTGAGAAGCCAGTTTGTTGAAGGGTGAAGCAAGGTCTAACAATCCTCCCACTCTAAACAGAAAATTCAACTCTACACAGTGGGAGGCAAACAAATTGTCTTACACAATTTAGCAAAATACCCTTCAGTGTCTGCTTCTCTATCAACAGCTAAACCCAACTGGCTTAAGAATTAAATGGTAGCACTAAGATAAAGTTATTAAACCACTGAATATTGTTCCGGTTAAGTAAAAGTGGAGAATGCCGATTAACCTAAGAGAACTGAATTTGATAAAGAATGTGCTTACGAACAATCTGGACCATTTACGTCTATAAAAAGGCATGAGCCTGGGAAGTGTGCTGTTGCTTCAGTGTGTAGTGATGTACTCGGAACAGTAGATGACTACAACCAAATCACCATCATTATCTCTGCCTAAATCTTCACCTGAAAAATTTACATAGGCTGCCAACGGTAACCATAGCTACCAGTCCCTCAAAAACATTGTGTTATGGCACAGTAGTCACTCCCCAGACTTGTCAATCAATATATCGCCCTGGTGTCTGCCAAAACAGGGTCTGCTTGCGCCCCCTTTCCCCAACCAACCTGGGCTATGTATACATGTTGAAGCCATTCTTCAAGCGTCCATACGTCCATACTCAACGTTTCCAGCCATGACGGAACACAACGTCACTAGCGGCCTGTTGACTCTTGACTGGCTGCAGTCTAAAAACCAGTGTAGGAATCGGAACCACCTGACAAAACCGTCCGACAGTGTAGGGTGTTAGAGCAGTCCTCAATCACGGGACTGTCATAACACAACTGGAAGTCTAGTTTTGTGGCATCTGAGCTACAGATGTTAGGGTATTATCCTACACAAATGACACCCATTAGACCATTTGACAATCCATCCATCACAGAGACCTCAAGACCCCACAGTGCACAATCCCCCCAAACCCCCCACCTCTCTCTCTCTCTTCTCCCAGCATGCCGTGGTAGGTAGTTGTCACAACACTTCCAGCGCTCCTGTTTTTGTCAGGCTGCCGAGAACAAACGTTCCTCTGTGGCATCTGTGGAGCCGGGGGACCCCGGACCAACGACAGGGCCACGCCAGCCCACCGCTTACTGTTTCACAGTGGCCAATGGGAAATGGCAGGGGGACGTAGACTTAATTGGAGGGACGTTTTGCGTTGGATGCCTGTACGTCAGCTCCAGGATAAAAGGCGGGAACCGACTGAATGAACTCCCTGCGTGGAGCATTTGCCCCTCTTCCATCCCACTAACAATAGGTTCTGTTTTGTTTGTTTGTTTGTTTGTTTGTTTGTGTGCGATACTGACATGCATGTGTATGTGTGTGCGTGGGGTGAAAGTTTAATGAAGATAATGAAGGTATGGGACAGTGGGATCTTAGAGGAACATAATGGTTTCTATATGCCACTCTTTTGGATTAATTTGCTGTGAGTTTTACAGCTTTAAAGATTATGATGAAAGTTTTCTGAGCAAGCAAATTCAAACCAATTTGCACTTTGTGACCATAGTTCTGGTACTGTTAGTGGAGTGGCACAATGCCAAGAGAAAGCATCATGGCTAATGTACAAGGTTTCTGCATAACAAGTTGTCAGTGTATTATAACAGTATTTACATTTCGAAAAAGGTTTTTGGCCTTATTGTGGGCTTTTATATATATATATATATATATATATATATATATATATATATATATATATATATATATTACTTTTAACAAGACATATTTATATTTCTAGAGCAAAAGAGAAAATGTTTGCTGCTTTATAGAAAGTTTCAATTGCACCTATCCTGTAATTTGTTTGCCAAAGTTATAATTAGTAAGTCATCAATGTTATCTCAAAGGTGTTTGACTAGGCCCTTTTAAATTGAACTCATCAGATTTTTTATTTGATTGAGAATTGGATTTTTTTTTACGCAGAACTTTTAAGGTAAGTTATTATCCTCGTATTTAACACTTCATAATATGTCAGCACAGCCAGATGAGATAACATTGCAAGTGAGTTCGATATGCAGATTAGACGTGTAAGAAAAAATCTATTCACTTGAGTATTGCAATATTGTGTTTATCAATACTGTATCGATTCTGAAAAACCAAGTATCGATTGGTTTTTTACCGATTTTGCTTTTGTGCAAATTCCTTTGCTCAGATTGCACAAAAAGTTGTGCTATGAGGTTGGATGTTACTGAGACTGTGATAAATATTAATGCAGATCCCACAATTTCTTTACTCATAACTGTTCTTTATCCTATAACAGTAAAAAAAAAAGAAGTCACAATATATCGTCTCGCTTACAGTATCGCAATATATTGAGATATATTGAATCGTAACCTCTGTATCGTGATGCGTATCGTACCGCCAGATTCTTGCCAATACACAGCCCTAATGCAGATGTAAGCAATTTTTTAACTATTTAACTTTTAGCAAAACTGGTGAAAATGGTTTTGGTGTGTGCTAACAATATAAGTGCAACATCGAGTTATCAGGGCAAATGGGTGAGTTTGGTCAAAAAAGTGGCTGGCGGCCTTGCTACTGTTATGATTGATTGTTCTCTTAATTAAACCAATCCTACTTATTTTCGGGTGCTTCCACGTGAGCTAACATTTTTGAAGTTTGTTCTAGAGGCAGGTCTATTTGTGGGAAAAGATTACCCGCATGGTCCAAACAAACATTGGACGTGGCTTATTTTCGTCTGGGAAAGCGCAAACTAATGTAGTTTCCCTTTGTGAGCTCCAATTTGAAATGAAATGCTTGTTAGCTTGCCCCAATATGTTGATAAAAAATACAAATAAATAAACATATAAATATTAATAAAGAACATGCAACCACGCGCCGGCAAACATTAGAAAATGTTAATATAATCAAAACTAAACATAACAAATTGCCATTATTATTACTACAAGTTCTAGGTTTATGGTGTACTGCAATTCTGCGTGTGGTTTGTCCAGTGGTGTTGCCATATCCAAGCAGAAGCCATTGATTAGCTGATGTGTGTAGGTACAATCAATGTCATCCCATGTGAATATTTTCACATTTTGGAATGACAGGACCCCCAGACCTTCTGGTAGACCCCCCGATGTTGACTCCATGGCTATTTCACGGCTACAAACAATAGGAAATGGCAAACCGAGACCATGACATTAGGACATTGGAGGAGGAGATTTTTTTACTTGACAGGCAGCTGGTATGTGTGACCATTTTACAAACCCCTGCCCATTGTAATTATGAATACATCTATAGTATGTGTACAAACAAATTGGCCTTTCATTACTGAACAAAGAATAACGGAAAAATAAAGGGCTTTGACAAAATTGTGGTTCTTTGTACATTTTCATTCAACATCATAAACAGTGAGATTAATCCAAGACATTGATATCTTTCCTTTAGTGGGTCAAATGGTATTTTAATCCTGGCGCCATCTGACTCAAGTAAACTAGTAAAACTCTGGACAAAGCAGTGCAATACTGCAATTAAAAAAATCCCTGCGTAACTAGAAAGAAAAGTGCTGGCCAGAAAAGAAAAAACGGTACCATTTCATTTGTAGTAAAAAAAAGCTGTGCGATTCCAAAATAGCAATTACGGCACTTTTTTTTTTTTTACCGTAAAAGTAGCAGTACCATTTTATTTTATTGTGAAAAAGCGGTCTGATACCACTGTAGAATTTATGGTACCTTTTTTACAACTGTAAAAAAATCGGTATTGTTCAACAATAATATTATGGTAAAGGCCTTTTTGCACCGAATAGAAAACGTACCACACTCACAATCACGCTATAATAAATATACTGTGATTTGGAATTAAGGTAAGTTTACTGTAAATAGTGTTGCCTGTATTATACTGTCAAATAACTGAAATGTAAAACAGTGAAGCTAAACAAACAAAAAAGCAAAACAGAATAAAAAGTGCTCTTCTCCCTCTTATTTTATTTATACCAAACGGTGTGCTGTTAGGAAGTGGGGCTGTGTTTATGTTTCAATGTCAGTCGGTGTGCAAAACATCCACCTCTCTAGGGGTGAAGACTGAGAGATGATGAATGGGCAAGCAGGGACCGTAGTGTCCCTTCCCAGAATACAGCAGGCTTGGCGTTGGCGACCCCATGGAATCAATCTCCATCGGATACACTAACCCAGCTGACTGATTAGACAGTCACACATTTCTCTTGTCACCATGACAGAGAAGGTAACACAATCTACAGCCACGCCTACACATACATGCATACATACGAACATACACAAACACACACATTACAAACATTTAGCATGTGAAAATGTGAACAACATCACTGTGATGAGTTGCTCTCACTTAAATACAAACACACACACACACACACACACATTGTAAGTACGTGCGTGTCAGCAAATCCCTGCTGCAGAACTCATGTTGTATGGGGTTTGTTTTCGCTGTGTTGCCATGTTGCATCATTCCAGCCGTGGCTTTATGTGTGTGTGTGAACCCCATCCACTGACCCAGTTGTAATGCTTTTAAGCCTTTATGTAATCAACAGAGACCATAGCAGGACACAGCAGTAAGACTGTTCTTAGTTACTGTTGAAGGAAGTTTGGGTGAGTGGAGAAAGGTTTTACGTTGCTTTGGTGGTACAGTATCTGACCAAGGCCGACTGAGCCAACCGAGTGTTTTCAGACTACATTGAGATGGGGATGTTGAGTCATCACCACCACATGAAGCTTATTGAGTTAGAAACTGATTGGGTGTTGTTTAGCATTAGTCCTATATCAACTAGCCTCAGTGTCTTTACTTTGCTGAAACAAGAAATCGTGTTCTAGACACTTGGCACAGAGTTAACTAGAAGCACACAGTCCACAATAAAATATACGCAGATACCGAGAGGTAGAGAAAGAGAGCACAACTTCATGTCAGATTATTGGCAAACTAATGCTGATGCACATGCAAACTGACTTCTTCAGATAATGCCTTTAGACTGATGTTCTGTTTTTTTGTGTTATTTTTACATACATGAATATACACAGCTTCCTCTTACTGATAGTCTCCCTTGGTCCCTTTTTTATGCCATTATAGTTTTTACATCGGACAACGAGATTAAGAATTCGCTTGTGTTCTACCTTTTGCGGAGGAGAGTGGCAGCAAAGCTGCCAGTGGGATTTCCACTGAGCTAATGAGACAACAGGCAATGCAATTCTCTTTTTGCATCCAAATAAGTTAGTTTGTGAATCTTGGACAAAAGATTTGATTAAATACTAATAGCCAATCAGATGGTTTACCCCTGAGTGAACAGGGACTCTAAACATAGATCAGAAACTAAACCCTATGACCCTAACTTTTCCTGCTTTCACTCACGCACGCACGCACGCACGCACGCACGCACGCACGCACGCACGCACGCACGCACGCACGCACGCACGCACACACGCACACACACACACACACCATCACACACCATCAAGGCTGCCTATGGGGCCCCCGTGGCTCCCTTTACCTTTCACTTGTGGCATGCAGGGTGGAAGAATGGCTGTCCCACTGAGGGACTGGTTCTTATCCGTGCTGTGCTGGGACCTTTACGATTGAATGAACTGTCTGAGTCATTCTCACACTAACCTCCCACAACACACAGCAGCTCGTTCTCGCACAACATCGCCCAAACCACACAAAGGAGACGGTGGCTCCCCTGACAGAGGATATGCACTGCCATAGACACACACACACACACACACACACACACACACACACATTTTATGTGTCAAGTTGGGGTAACACGGCTCAGCATGTCAAAGGCTTAGTGTATGATGTGACTCAGCGCTCCGTTTCAGGCTTTGGGACCAGAACAAAGCTGCCATAATGGCTTACTGAATGGGCTTCCATAAGGAGGAGTACTGTCAGGCCTATGAACACAACGTAATAGCGAGTTCACTTGTATGAGTACACTGTGAGTTTACATGTGCCCGCTCGTTTGCTTGTACGGCAGCTTCCGTATGTTTCTATGGAACTGACTCATCTGTATGTAACTTCCATACCTGACCCTCTCCCCTCCCTCTTCCCCAGTGGACGTGAGCGCGGCGCTGCCCATGCAGGTACCCCCGCAGGCTGCCATCATCCCCATGGACCTGCGCATCGTGGACCAACAGCAGGGCCCCCCTAACCAGCCCTTCAGCCTGGCATCGGCCCTCCATGCTGCAGCGTCCTCCGACATCCCCGCCGGGGGCGCTAGCAAACAGATCCAGGGCCAGCGGGAGCAGCAGCTTCAACAGGAGCTGCTCGGCCTCAAGCACAAGCAGCAGATCCAAAGACAGCTGCTGATTGCTGAGTTCCAGCGGCAGCACGAGCAGCTGTCGAGGCAGCACGAGGCTCAGCTCCATGACCACATCAAGGTGAGAGAGCTGGGTGACGAGGGGTGGTAATTAACGGGGACTGGGGGGGGTCTGGCATTTGGAGGCCCAGCAATAGAATCACATCAAAGTAACGGGGCAGGAGCTGAGCGATGAGAGGACGCGTCAAGAGGCTGGAAGTTGTGTGTGTGTGTGTTTGTTTTGGAAGGTAGCATCACCTCCTCCCTAGACTCATGTCCTGCATTGTATCATCTCACCTGTCCTCCTGCCACACTCTTACCCTACTCGGAGGCTGGGTCGAGTGTGTGCGTGTCTGAGTGTGTCCGAGTGTGTCCTTGTGTGTCCGAGTGTGTCTTTGTGTGTGCGTCTTTGAATGTAGCACTGCTCAGCAGAATGTCAATGTGCTCTTGGAAGGACAGGCAGGATGTTGTGTGTGTGTGTGTGTGTGTGTGTGTGTGTGTGTGTGTGTGTGTGTGTGTGTGTGTGTGTGTGTGTGTGTGTGTGTGTTTGTCAGCGTGTTCCACTCTGCTTGTGCACGTAGCCCTTGGGAACCCGGTGGGTTTTCCCCTGTTGAACGCTTGTGTGGATATGTGTGTCTTTGCTGTCTGTGTGTTAAAGGCAATTGATTGTGAATACAGGTCTCCACGGTGTTGCCACGACCTCCAAAACAGCCAATGGCAGAAAGGCAGTCAGGGCTAAAAATAGCTCTCAGCCAATTCAACAATCCCAGCCTCTGTTACTACCTTGATTGGCAATGGACCCGGCCCTGACAATTGCTAACTCTAATTTATTGCACAGTGTGTTCCATGGCATGCCTTCGCTTGATTTCGGAGCACTCTTGTATTTAGACAAAATACACTAATGATGTAAGAAGACAAATACATTCTGGTTCCACAGCCCTGTTTATGGTTTTAAAAATGCATTACAGAGTCAGAGAGACACAAGCCAGTGAGAGAAATGTTTTTAATTTTAAACATGTCTCCTTTCTTCTCCCTTTGGTCTCTGCCACTTTGCTTATAATTCTCTCTACTTCTTGCTTCCCTCTGTCTTTCTTTTCTTCACTTGTTCCCATTTTGGTTTGCTTTTCTACCTCCACTTTTATTCCCTTTCCTCAATCAATTTCTGTCCACGTTTTAAACTGAATATCTCATTGCTTCCCTTTTATTGTTTACCGTATTTGTCTTTTACCCTCTAATTTCCCCCCTTTAGCACCAACAGGACTTGCTGGCCATGAAGCATCAGCAGGAGCTGATGGAGCACCAGAGGAAGATGGAGCGCCACCGCCAGGAGCAGGCGCTGGAGAAGCAGCAGCGTGAGCACAAACTGCAGCTGCTTAAGAACAAGGAGCGCGGCCAAGAGAGTAAGGCCTTCTCGCTAAAGCTATCGCTAATACTATGCTATCACTACTGCTAAGTGCTATCGCTAATACTATGCTATCACTACTGCTAAGTGCTATCGCTAATGCAACACTATTAGTAGTGTAGAGGTTTCTGTGATGTACTGTGCTGAATGGCACACCAGATAGATTTATCTTATGTTTCTTCCCCCTCCACCCTAAAATATAGTAATAGAACTTTCATAATGGACCTCTTACCTGAAATGTCTGTTCCAGTAGTTTTCGATACAGACACCAGATTGCTCCTCAAGCTGGCATAGCCTTTAACCCATTACCCACGCCTGGCAGTGGGTTATAATGTAACAGCAGGTTTCTGATGAGACCCGTTTATTATGACACTGTCACCACACCACTTCTAAAAGCACACCATGACCTTACACATTACCCAGCAGGATACACACCGTTAGAGGGTCAAAACGGCTCAGCAAATTGAGTGTTTCAGCACAAATTTGAACAGTATTTTTTATTTGTATTTTTTAGACAATGCACCATAAAAACAGAGCTTATTATGTGACAGTGAAATATATAACACGAAAAGGAGGAGAGAGATTAAACTGTACTACGGTGAACCATAGAATGGCTTCCAATTTCTTCGCAATAACTTCAACATTTATTATTTACGCCACTCAGCCACCGAAGCAGCCTGGGGAATTGGCTTCTAACTTGGCGCCTTTAATTTCACGTCTGGCTGTCTTTTAGCCAGGCTGCCATCTTTGGAGAGGCAAGGTGACTACCTCCAGAAGCATAGAAAGACCATCGAATGGTAAACAGCAGGCGCTTTGTTAAGTGCTCCAGTAAATTGCCTGAAAGGCAGGCTCATAAAACTCAATTTGACTCAGTGGCAAAGCGTACAAATTGGGACGTCAGCACTTACAGCCGCAATGTGATTTAGAAAACCTCCGTATTAGCAGCAAGTCATCTCCCAGCCAACACATTTACCGTGTTCTTTTCTCCAGCACGGCATGCTGTCCTCTTTCTCTTTTCCCACGCAGACCATTTTTATTTTATCTCTTGCCCTTTTCGTCTGTGACAGGCAAAAAAAAAACATGCATTTTATATCCTCGGCGTGTGTACCTCCCTCGCTGGCTCTGCTCCTCTTTATCTCTGATAATTCAACACGAAGAAACCAGGGAGGTAATTGAACAGCAAGCTGTGAGAGGCTGGATGGAGAAAGAAAAATCAGAATACCCACTCTTACTACTAAATTCTTGGTAGAATTCCTGGCTTCTTTGCTGCTCAGAGGAAAACTGTAAAGGTGTCACCCTCAGGCAGTCGCTGGGGTGTTAACCTCAGGTAATGATCGTTTCAAATAAGCACCGACTTTACTGTGGATCTTGTTTTAGTCAGGTATCTGTAGTCAGTCCTCTGGAGTCTCAGGTGACCTCAGTAGTCACATGCAGGTAATGTTTTTTTTCAATCCGGGCCCAACCAGTCAATTGTCATTTTCTGAATAATGGTTGCCCCGCTCTGTGGGATTTGTAGTCTCTTTTGCTGGTCCTGTGTAGTTCCCTGTCACGGCTGAATTGCCCTGGTGGTTGACTGTCAGGGCACCTTTAGTAAGACCCTGCCCACTCTGTCCCCCCTGCAGGTGCTGTGGCCAGCACTGAGGTCAAGATGCGTCTGCAGGAGTTTGTCCTGAACAAGAAGAAAGCCCTGGCTCAGAGGAGTCTTAACCACTGCATCCCCAACGACCCACGCTACTGGTACGGGTAAGTCAAAACACAACTCTTTTTTTTCTAGTAACCATTGTGAGGGACACCTACAACTGGTTCATCTTTACCATATGCGTTATAGAGTGTGTGTTTTTGTGTGTTTTAGTGAGCTCTGAGACTTAACTGTCTCCTGACTTTAAAATCTGGTGAAACCTTCTCACTATTTTGACAGCGACAAGTGAGTTCTTTTCGAACATAGTTGGATTCCGTTTTGCTAATATGGTCTCTGTGAAGGCAATGATCGTAGATACTGTCAGCCGGTGATGCCTAAGCATCGCTAGAGTTTCACATACATGATATGATAACTTTCATATTCAGGACAACCTGTGGATTCTTATGTAAAGGGAGCCATTCAAAGTCCATCAAATTTAATTTCCAAATTTCATCTTTCTGCTTAATGCTTATTTTTCCATGAAGTTCATAGAATTTAACAATCTGATATTACACAACTGTTAACGAGTTGCTTCTTATTTTGTACAGATGTACTTTGAAGAAGAGAACAAAGATAGAGCAGCTGAAGTATTAGGACGTAACTGCTAGATACAGTAAAACAAGGGTTCTCCAGTTTAGATCTGAGGATTGACGTGCACTCCTTTTTGAGTGTTCTGTGTTGGATGCCGCCTCTCCTGCTTGTTCTTAAAGGTTTGAGACAGTCAAACTTTCTCTTTGGTGAGTGATGAGACAAAGAAAAAAAAGGTCAACGCAATAAGGAAATGCTAAGCAACTGGAAAGGACTCTCTTTCTCTCTTACTCTGTATCGTTCACTTTCCTCCCTCATGTACACGACCGCTCTCTTTTTATCTCCCCCCCTTCTCTATCTGTGTCCCTCCTTCCTTCCTTGGTAACTATTTCCTTCCTCTCTCTCCCCTGTCCCCCTAGTCAGTCAGCTATTCCATCTCAAGCAGCAGTCTCAGCTCTCTCTCTCTCTCTCTCTCTCTCTCTCTCTCTCTCTCTCTCTCTCTCTCTCTCTCTCTCTCTCTCTCTTCCCTGTCTCAGCGCTCAGGCAAGGAATATTAACACTGTGACCTGTCTCTAGCTCTCTCTTTCTCTGTCACTTTCTATCATTATTTTCTGTCTCTTCTCTTTCCCCATTTCCATTTTTCTCCCTGCTCTCTCTTTTTTTCAATCTCTTTCTCTCTCTCTCCCTGTCTGTCTCGCCACTTCTTCCTCCATGCAGGGCTGCACCTTTTTAATGTGAGTAGATAAGGGCGAGCGAGATTAAAGCTCCCTCTTTCGCTACTTTATGTGTGTGTGTGTGTGTGTGTGAGAGAGAGAGACAGAGCGAGAGAGAGAACTAAACTAAATTAGAGTTGCAGACTGGTGCATTAACAGTGTGGCTTTCAGTGAAGTCTCTTTCTCTGCTTTTGGTCCATCACTCTTTGTGTCCTTTATACTTTTAAAAAAGTTACTTAAATTTATCAAATAGAAATAATTAACTGTTGGCTGCAGTTGTAGTCTTTCTGGCTTTCTGTTGTAGTGAAATGGGCAGTAATTATATTAAATATAAATATATATATATAGTAAATATAAAAGTAGTTTTAGGAATTAAAGTAGTTACCCCTTGCTGGTTGTTAAAAAAGGACAGTGATGTAAAATATGCAGGGTTTCCTAATTTGGATGTTCTACTGATTAAACATTTTCTTACAGCTGAGATGTCTGACAGTTCAAATATTTTCCATGTGAGCCAAAAAACATTTCACAAACCTATGATTTGTCTGTGTGTTTGCCAGTAAATTGCTTGTGTTGGTTCTATGCCAGCTGATGTCCGTTATAAAAACATGACTCTCAGCGTGTTCAGACAATCACAAACATAGACAAATACAGAATCTTGTGCACAGGTACACCGCCAATTGAACACAGACTGCACACAAACAAAATAGTGCTACATCCCATTTCTGTATTCTGCGTGTCTGTATTCTGCATTTCTATATTTTGTATTTCTCTCTGTTGTCGTAGGAAAACCCAGCACAGCTCCTTGGACCAGAGCTCCCCTCCCCAGACGGGGCTGTCCCCCTACAACCACCCCATCCTGGGCATGTACGACTCCAACGACGACTTCCCTCTACGCAAGACAGGTAGGTTTGTGAGCCTCAGCAACGGTTCAGACCGTGACGCCGTACACAGCAGATGGTACGCGGTACCCTGCAGCCTCTGGTTCACACCTGTTGAGAGATAACAGATCCTCTATGAGATTACCGTTTCCTTGCCATGCTGTAGCCTGAGGCTGTTTTTCTGTTGAGGAACAGCAACTATACTGTAACCTGGTGTGTTTGTTTAAAGACCAGGCCGCATTGAATGACATATTCCCTTGAAAAATAGTCTTTGTAGCGTGATGGTGTATCAGTATTATGACCAGGCTTGAAAGCATGGTGTCTGATAACCAGCTACAATACTGTAGCATGGTTCTGCATATGTTTTGCAACCAGCCACTCTGTTGAGCTCTGTTCCCTGTTAGCTAAACACATTCATAGTCTCCCATAGATTACTCTATGTGAAAACAAACTAAGAAGTGTTACCATCAAAGAAACCTGCAGAAAACCACAGCCCCAGAGTTTAAACAAATTTCCCTCCCCCACAAAACAGACTGTGAATCACAGCACACGGCTCTTCTGCTCTCTTTCTCTCTTTGTCTCTGTGGTGTGTGGAAGGCCTGTGATTATTCACTTAGTGTCCGGGCTGCTTTGGCAGTGTCACATGCAGCTGTCCCAGCTGGAGGTCGACCTCAGTGTACTCAGGAGTGCTTGCCCTACCTCCAGACTGTGGTCAAGAATGCCTTGTTTTGGCCCACCATCAGAGACGACGCCATCAACGTTGGAGCAGGCCCAAGACCATGCCATAGGGCACACCTAAAAATGGGAGAAAAGAGTTGTAGTTAGAATCAAGAGTTTATGGTTTTCGGGAGTACAGTATTTGACAGCAGTGAGTTCAAATGACCCGAGGAAATGGGTAAAATGTCTGACCTCAGCCTTTTGGCTGCTCCGGAGGCTGCTTCCGTCACAATGACGTTTCTGGGCACAGTGAAGCCATTTTGGCATTTATCCATGCAAACAGTACGTGTCAGTTCACATGCCTTTGTATCCGGTCGGCCTATGTCGTTCTAGACAACAGTGTCTCTTTGTTTGACTGCAGTAGTCCACTGCCCAGGAAGTGGGACACACACTACCATCTGCCCTTTCCATCAATCCCCCTTGAAGCTCAAGCTTTCCTGCAGTGACTCCTCTAGGAAACAACATTTTGTGGAGTTCCATGGCTTTCACTATGGGATTTGGTCCCGTGATTTGGAAAGTAGATGTAGTGAGGTTTTGGAAACGTACTAGGATTAATCATAACCCAGTCAGAGCCTAAATGAGGTCTCCAATGTACTGACCAAACCAGCTACTGATGAGAGACTTGTCAGGAATGTTTTTTGATTTGAACAGGAGAAGGCACGGGCATCACGGTTTTGGGGCGAGGGCCAGGTATAATTGTATAAATCGAGAAATTAGTCACATGGCTCCCCTTTCATTCCTGACTCTATTATGATTGGGTCACAGTATGAACACAGTGAAATTATTTTGGGGGAAAAACAGACAGGACAGATACAGAGCAAGAGGGTAAAGGAGCTAAGAATAAAAGGTAAGAAACAAAACGGAACACTGCAGAGGTCCTCCCTTCTAAAAGCACATACTGGGGTATGGACCTTGCAGCCATTGGTTATTGCAAATACTCCGGTCCCTATGTCCTGAGGTGAACCTCTCCACTCCCCCCTCCTCCTCCACTGTTCTGCCTGCCCTGACACACTCTGTGCTCCACAGAACAGAGTCTAGGCACGGACACAAACCTCCTCGCCTTCATTACCACCATTCCTCCATCTTCTGTTTCTATTCATTCATCCATCCGTTCATCCATCCTATTCTCGGCTCTCTCCTTCTCCTGGCCAGCTGCCCAGACCCCTTTGGGCCAACCCTCACTCCAAGCTTCACTGGAAATGGCGCTTGACATTTAAAGCTAATAGCGTTCAATACTGCCTCTTACATTTTCATATTGGTTGATGCATTGCCTCAGTGAAGAGGGATTTGTAGCTGTTCTCTAGCCAGTCTGTGAGTAGTGGATGTTTATTGAAAGACAAACAGGGCCAGACGCTCATCGTCCTCCCCTCCGATGGTCTTCAGACACGGCCATCAGTCACATGTGGCATGGAAGCCTCTTTTTCACAGCGCCATTTCCATTGAAATACTTCCGGAAGAAAGACATTCCCTTATTAACATTATTTATGCTAATGAAATCGTTCACTATGCTGTAATTGTCTGTTAACAATGAATCTGTTTCTAGTTATTATTCCGACAGTTTTAGAAAGCATCTACTCATGCTTAGAAAATAAGTCATGTTGACATTGCTTACTGGGGGTTTAATTTACATGATTATTTCCACTCAAGTTAGATTTAGGCTGAAAATAGAAGCCTAACTTATTTCTTATTCAAATGTATTTTTCATTTTCTTTGACAGCGTGTCAAACTATTTTAAAATCATAAAAAGGGAAACACACCTCAGCAACGTTTTTATGTTGCCCTGATAGATTAAAGATGTAATATTTCCATCGATTTGTAAGTAAAACACAGTGTGTTTGCTCTATTGGACTTTAATGCCGCTTATGTTAGCCATTAGAGATGTTACCCATCCTGTCCAGCCTAATGCATGTCATTCCAGTACTGACCAAACCCACTCCAGGACAAGAGCCATCGACTTACAAGAAGCACTACCTTTTATTTTTTTATTTTTTTACTTTTTCTCCTCTATAATCGAGTTTGATGAGTTGAACCGCAAGTTCAAATTGAAAGTGCTTTTTCTAAAAGTGCTTATACATTATACATCTCACAAGCCTCAGTGATTGGATGGACCACATTGACCGTGCTCTTTCCAGGGCATTAAAGACAAGTAAGCTCTAGTGTCTTCTTCATTATTACCCACAGTACAGTATGGAAAGTGGATAGTAATGGTAGTACATAATCCTGAACCATGAACCCATGGCCTGTGGGTCTTACCCAACATAACTTGGGTCACTGAGGCTAATGGAGATCATAGCAGCGCTCCAGAACCAGACCCATTTCCTCAGGAGACCACAGTGCCAGCATGGGTCAACCATTGATCAGCTCCACTCCAAAGCCAGTCTAATAGAATGGGAGGCGGCTGTGGAGAGAGTGCCAGTGGTTTGGAGGGGGGTGAAGGCGGTCAGTGTCTGGCCTCCAGATTGGGTGGCACTCTGGAGAGACATGCTCCAGTCCCTAACCCCAGAGCCTCTTTCTCCTCTCTTTTCTTCCTTTGTGTTTCGGTGCCATTTTTGCCACCTCTTTATGCAGGGCACAAAAGAAAATGACAGTCACTGTTTGTCAGAGAACAAGCGAGAGGTAGACACACACAGACATGCGCACACTTTCCATTGAGAGCATTTGACAGCCAGCCCCATTCATTAGGTGAGAGTTGTGACTAGGCATCATTAAACTTGGGTTCAGCTTGGGTGCATGGCTTGCCTCTGCCCTGCATGCCCTTTGCCAAGCACCACTTGAGTGGATATTCATGTGTGTTGAAGCGCATAAGAATGGCTGTGATTGTAATTTTGTTCTGCCGGGGCTAACAGGGTCAGACGTGAACCGTCTTCCCCTTCGCTGGTCTCCAGACATGCCCATCAGTCACCTGTAGTATGGACCCCTTCTTTTAACAGCACCACAGGAGACGTGGAAGACAGTGACCGATTAGAATGCTTGTTTGTAATGTGCCTTAAAGGGGACCTATTATGCTTTTTGGGTTTTTCCCTTTCCTTTAGTATGTTATATAGCTTTTTGTGCATGCAAAAGGTCTGAAAAGTTACTGAGCCGATAGTCCATGCCAAAGGGAGCTACTCTCTTTCACAGAAAACACTTCTCCTGAACTGCTTGAAACGCCTTGTTTGTAGTCCGGCGTTTTCTTCCGTAACTTATCTACGTCACTAAGTCACACATTTGCATAATGCCCACCTAGCGGCTAGTTTGGCACGCCCACAAACAGAGCCAGTCAGAGCGGAGGCCGGGAATTTTGGATAGTGGTTTCGCCATGTCGAGAACGCTGTTTTCGTCAGTGCGAAGGTAAATTCCCTTTGATTGGCCAGCTGACCAATCAGATTAGACTGGGCTCGTTGGGAGGGGGGCCTTAAAGAGACAGGAGCTAAAACTGAGCGTTTCAGACAGAGGGTGAATAGAGGTGCTGCAGAACAGGCAGTTTGGATAAAATAAATAGTTTATTGAACATTAAAACACGTAAACCTATTCTAGTAGAACTCCTAAATAAAGCTATGAACCTGAAAATGAGCATAATAGGGCCCCTTTAAGCTAATGAAACAGATATCAAAACTGAGCGTGGAGAGTAGGACCCCAATGAAAAAAGTAGGCAAGTTGTGACGGAATAAAACTGTTTTTGGCGGAAAGACATCTACATTCACAACGCAGGCAAAAGTGGCCTAAATCCGATCTTTTTGCTCTTATGTGACTCAGATAATTTGTTTCATTAAGTGTGAACAGCACAAATCACATGGAATCTGATCTTTTAAAAAAAAAAAATCAATTCCCAAATGAATCCAATAAGGAAATTAGGTATTTAGAGATAACTAGGAGAGCTTTTTGTGCTCCCCCTAAGCACGCTCATGACAGCAGTTTGGTAGGTTGTGACGGTTTACAAAAAGTGTATCTATTGTGAGTTCTTATGGTGTCACCGTTTTAGAAAAGCAAATAATCAAAATATGTAAAATATTTTCAAGAATCAGTATGAATGCAGCTGGAAAAATACCATGTTGACATTACTTGTTAGTGCTGTAATTTACATGATATATTAGTAATGATTTAATTTCTATATTTATTGTCGAACGCATGTTGTCCCTGTGCAAAATGCGGGCTTTAATGCCAGTTTAACCGCCTGTTCTGTTAGCCATTAGAGACATTACCCATCCTGTCTTGA
Organism: Galaxias olidus; assembly: GCA_026901105.3. NCBI lineage: Eukaryota > Metazoa > Chordata > Actinopteri > Galaxiiformes > Galaxiidae > Galaxias > Galaxias olidus. The sequence goes on along the minus strand of JAPMUY010001616.1, from coordinate 20,510 downwards.
ACCTTGAACCCATGTCCTGTGGGTCTTACCCAACATAACTTAGGTCACTGAGGCTAATGGAGATCATAGCAGCTCCCCAGAACCAGACCCATTTCCTCAGAAGACCACAGTGCCAGCATGGGTCAACCATTGGTCAGCTCCACTCCAAAGCCGGTCTAATTGAATGGGAGGCGGCTTCAGAGAGAGTGCCAGTGGTTTCGAGAGGGGTGAAGGGGGTCAGTGTCTGGCCTCCAGATTGGGTGGCACTCTGGAGAGACATGCTCCTGTCCCTAACCCCAGAGCCTCTTTTTCCTCTCTTTTCTTCCTTTGTGTTTCGGTGCCATTTTTGCCACCTCTTTATGCAGGGCACAAAAGAAAATGACAGTCACTGTTTGTCAGAGAACAAGCGAGAGGTAGACACACACAAACATGCGCACGCTTTCCATTGAGAGCATTTGACAGCCAGCCCCATTCATTAGGTGAGAGTTGTGACTAGGCATCATTAAGCCTGGGTTCAGCTTGGGTGCCTGGCCCCACATGCCCTCTGCCACAGCTCTGTTGCTCCCGACAGCAGCTTATTCCTCCCTCAGGATCCGTCTCCCAGATGTGCACTGCCTGCTCTGTGGCGGGGATCTCCTTAGTATGTTTGCACGGCTAGCTGGCCAAAGTCTGGTGTTAGGATCCAGCCATGGTATTGTCCCATACGTTGATCTACTTTGCATGTGCCATCTCATGCCTTTTAATGGGTTATGCACATGCCCCTGTCCACCAGACGAGCTTTACTAAAACCAAAGAGGATCAACAATGGTTCCAGTGTAGGTGCTGCCGTCTACACAGTGTGTTCAGATCACATGTTTTAAAAAGCTTCAGGGTACACAGGGTACTCTGCTTTTTTTATGTTTTTATTTAATTTTATCTTGGTATAAGGGGCTGTCATCAGCGGCATGCTTCATGACACGTCTCCAGTGCTTCCCTGTTTCTTTCTATCTTTTTTTTCTTACTTTCCTTCAAAGACTGTTTTAACACGTGAAGTTGTTTTACCTTCACATAACATGAACTTGAGTCTTTCTCCCTGATCCTTTCCAAAGCCTCGGAGCCTAACCTGAAGCTCCGCTCCAGACTAAAACAGAAGGTGACGGAACGCAGGAGCAGCCCGTTGCTAAGAAGGAAGGATGGCGCCCTGATCACTGCAGCCAAAAAGCGCTCGCTGGACATGGCCGGTTAGCATTGCCCACATTCTCGACACATCTACACAGCATGTATTTGTTTCACAACAATTCTACACAGCATGTATCACAATCCAACGGGATTCAGGAGGTTCTTCATGTATAAGCACCATCAGCAATCCGGAGGCAGCTGAAACACTGCCTGGATGTGTTCTGCGATTAGCTAGAATCATCCTTGATTCTTGTAAAGAAAAAGCCTCAGTTTCTACTCCATAGTCGGAACAACTTGTCCTCAACCTGAGCTTATCAATAGGATCAATAGGACTTTCTAATTGCAAACACAATTTTGTCATTGAAGCCACTCCATAGGTCCTGGACTGAGAGCGGGTCATATTCTATCATCTGCTGGGTAGGATTAGCCGGATGGTTTACCTCTGTGTGTGCTTTCTCCTGATCCAGAGTCAGCCTGTAACAGTGCTCCTGGGTCCGGCCCCAGTTCCCCCAACAACAGCTCCTGTAACATCCCCAACGACAACGGCATCCCTGTGTCCAACAGCCTCATGGAGGTAACTCACACTGGCACCCAACTGTTCCTCAGGTTTCTTCTCCTCACCTTCAAACTGCCTGAAAGCGACTGTAGTTTGCTTTGTTTGTTTGTTTATTGTTCTGTATTCAGTAGGTTAGGTTCCGCTCCAGCATTTAATCTGATTGGTCAAGTCTTGCCATTTGTCTACTGATTGTCAAATCATGTTTGACTCATTGATCCATATTTGTAATTATTCATACTAAGGGGATTGATAAAAAGTACACAAGTTATTTAAAAATTAAATATAGCTGGAATGGAAGGATAATTTTTCCATAACACATTTTGCAACGATTCAACAATGAGATTAGCAGTTGAATCCAGCTCCTTAGAACGAATCGTTGAATAGTTGGCTACCCTTAGTGTGTAGTATGTTATTAAGGTTATGTTGTGTGTGTGTATGTGTATGTGATGGATAGGAAATAAGTAACAGCTTGTTTTGGTTTCTGCGTGCATCGGCTCGGGGTCGTGTGTATGATCTTGTTGCCCCTGCGTGTTTTCCCAGTGAGAGAGTGTGTGTGTGTGTGTGTGTGTGTTTGAAGCCCCACAGTGTTTAAAATAGTGTGTGTGATTGTGCTTTTAGGCTTCCCTGGTCCAAAGGCTGGCTGGTAGAGAGGGTCACCTCAGCCAGCTGTCTCTGTACACATCCCCCTCGCTGCCCAACATTACCCTGGGACTGCCAGCCTCCGGCCCCGCCAGCGTGAGCCCACACACACACACACACACACACACACACACACACACACACACACACACACACACACACACACACACACACACACACACATACTTTACAAAGACGCAGAGATACGCACTCATACTGGACACACATGTACTCCTAAACACAGACTTTAGGACCCACACACACACACACACACACACACACACACACACACACACATGTGCATGGACAGTCTGTTGAATCTGCTCTCCATTTTACTTCCTGGCTCGCGTGTTCTTCCTCTTCTGCTCTGAGCCCTCCTTTTGTTTGTGTGTTCCCCTGGCGACTGGACTGTTTAGCGGCTCCCTCTCTGGTCGCAGTGGGAGAGTCCACAGACACACACAGAGAGGTCTGTCCTCTTTAGACCACACTGCTGTCTGCCATGTGTTCAGAAAGGCCCCATTCACAGACAATGAGCGGCCCCTCCACTCTGTGACGCACGCGGGACCCCTCTCCCTCATCTGACATTACTGTCCCTTTCGATGAATGCCTTCGCTTCACACACACACATACCCACACACACACACTCCACGCTATCAGTGCGTTGCAGGAGAATTACTGTCCGATGTTTCCCGAGGGATTAGTGGTTTGGTGTAGTGTCTGTTTGACTGACCTACCCAAGTGTGTTTCCTTTCAACATCCACTCTTTTTCTCACCTCTCTCTCTTTTCCTCGTGCCCTCATTCATTTCTTATGAGGCTAGCATCGACTGATTTTGACAGCATGTAAACTGCCCTTGACGACCGTCACTTATACTTGCTGGAGGTTCTGGTGTTAACGTGTGGCCCCTCCCTCTCTAGCTGGGGTCGGTGGGTCCGCTGGAGGGAGGTGAGGCCCGTCTGGCTGGTCTGCAGCAGGGCCTCCCCCTGGGCGCCCCCTTCCTGCCTTACCTGGCCGCCCAGGGCCTGGAGTGGGACCAGGGCTCCGGACACAACCCCCTCCTCCAGCACATGGGCCCTTTAGGTCAGTCCCATTCTAATAATCCCCGGCCCCATTGCGGCCCCCCTGCCCGGTGGGGCCCCTCTCTAAAGCCCACATCCTCCTCCTGCTCCTCCAGGTCTGGGGGGTCTCCAGCTGCAGTCGCCCTCCATCCACAAGCTGCAGCGCGGCCACCGGCCCCTGGGGAGGACCCAGTCTGCCCCGCTGCCCCAGAACGCCCAGGCCCTGCAGCAGCTGGTGGTCCAGCAGCAGCACCAGCAGTTCCTGGAGAAACACAAGCAGCAGTTCCAGCAGCAGCAGCACCTCAACAAGGTAAAAAAGAGAGAGAGAGAGAGAGAGAGAGAGAGAGAGAGAGAGCACCACAGAGAGCACCACAGAGAGAGGGGGGGGGGTCAATACGACACACCAACAAGGTATAAAGACAGATGGGGAGAGAGATCCTACACACGAACAGGATACATAGAGAGATAAGGGGTAGATCCTACACAACAACAAGGTACAGAGAGAGAGAGAGGGAGGAGGAGGGGGGAGGAAGAGATAAGACACTCCACATCAGCTAGTTAGAGAGAAAGGGACATATATAGATAGTTTGATACTGCACCTCAACAAAGTATGTGGAGATAGAAAGAGTGTTGCAACTTATGAAGGTAGAGAGAGATAGTGTAGCTACTAACGAAGGCAGAGAGAGATAGTGTAGCTACTAACGAAGGCAGAGAGAGATAGTGTAGCTACTAACGAAGGTAGGGAGAGAGTGTAGCTACTAACGAAGGGAGAGAGATAGTGTAGCTACTAACGAAGGGAGGGAGAGATAGTGTAGCTACTAACGAAGGTAGAGAGATACAGAGAAGTGCTCGAGGGAGGAGAGTAGGACTACACAGAGACTGTCTAACAAGGAGGAGAGAAGTTTGGAGTGGGTGGTTACATATTAACAAAGTAGGGGGGAATGTCACTTATCAACAAGTTGTGGGGGGGGGGGGGGGGTGATTATGGAAATTGGCTCGTGCAGTATTTGTGGGTGGGTTTGTGGGGGTGGAACTGGAGATCTTTGTGTCGGTGTGTTTTGGTGCGTGGGAGTGTTGCTGGAGTGTGTGTGTGTGTGTGTGTGTGTGTGTGTGTGTGTGTGTTTGGAATGGCAGGGCAGGATGGGGGGTTATTGGCGTGGTGTATTTGAGATATTGGTGCCAGTCTGTTATGCTGTTTGTATGTGTGGGTGTGTGGGGGTGGTATATGTAACTGGCTGGAGTGTAGTTGTGGAGGACATGTGTGTGTGTGTGTGTGTGTGTGTGTGTGTGTGTAAACCTGTCAACATGCTCATCTGCCTATGTGCGTTTGGAGAGCTATCTACTACTCGCTACCTTCCTGTAGAGATTGTGGCCGAGTCATGTTTGTCTATGTGAGTGAGTGAGTGTGTGTGCGCACACTCGCGCCTGTGTGTGTGTGTGTGTGTGTGTGTGTGTGTGTGTGTATAGGGCATGCTTATGAATGATGATAGTTACTACATGCTCTGAGAGGCAATCGTTGCCCATCAGCCTTTCCTCCTGTCGCCGTAGCAACCCAAGGAATGGCGGATGTTGCCTCCTTATATGGGCACCCAGGAAGCAGTCGTGTGTGTGTGTGTGTGTGTGTGTGTGTGTGTGTGTGTGTGTGTGTGTGTGTGTGTGGTGATTAGGAAAGACACATAATCATAAGGTGGAGGCAGATGGGAGGTGTCTATAGAGAGTTGGTATTTTTATCACTCTATTGTGTGCAGCTTGCTGTCGTGACGTTCCCAGAGGTTCACTATATTTTATCCTCTGCAGGGTTGTGTTGTTTTCCACACCCACACATATACACACTCACACACACACACACACACACACACACACACACATACACCCACGCACACATACACCCACACACATACATCCACACACCCAGACACACACACACACACACACACACACACACACACACACACACACACACACACACACACAGGCTAATAAGCATGCATGCACGTTCACCCTGGGGTATATTGCCTAGTAACAGTTCCGAGCAGACTTGTCAGGATGTTGTTGCCAGCCTATGGGGTTATTGATCTGGGTTTAAAGTTGATGTTAATGTCAGCTAGGCCGTCCCTCAGAGTGCAGTGGTTTTGATGAGTCACCTGACCTACAGAACAACAGTCATTTGTGACACCGTAAAGTTTCCAGTAACCTCAAATGGCTCCACTGATTGGATTTGTTTCAGGCAAAGTTGAACCGACGGAGCGGTTGGAAAGTGTTTAGTCATTTCAAATTCCTGATGCCGCTAGTCTGTGTGTGGTAACCTTAGGCAGCGAGCTAGCCTTACTCTACCATAACATGAATGTTGTGGGTATAGTGTTCTGTTGGCATGGCAACCAGCTTCAGATCGATGTGTGTGTATGTGGAGGGCCGGGTGGTTGTGTGTGTGGGGACACACACACACTTTCAAGATGTTCTTTTATTAGCAATGGAAGCACTAGGTGAAGCCCTGTCCACACACACACACACACACACCACCTGTAGCCTTTCAAACATGTTTATTTGGAGTCTGACTTTCAAAACAACGTGTTTCCTCTCGCACCATGACGGCCTCAAACCCCACAGAGAGTTTTCTCTTTAAATGTGAAAGTTTGACGGTGGGAGAGAGTAAACGCGAGAGAGAGAGAGAGAGAGAGAGAGAGAGAGAGAGAGAGAGAGAGAGAGAGAGAGAGAGAGAGAGAGAGAGAGAGAGAGAGAGAGAGAGAGAGAGAGAGAGAGAGAGACGGGTAGGCAGGCAGAGGGAAGAAAAGGGGAAAAAGAGGAGCTTGTTTGGAGAAGAGGAACAGGGATGAGGCAAGAGACGGTGCTCTGACGTCAATGGCTCAGGTCCCTGGGCAACCAGCCAACCCGGCCCCTGGACGTGTGGGTGTGTGTGTGTGTGTGTGCGTGTGTGTGTCTGTGTGGGTTTCATTTGCCAACTTTGGTTTCCTCCACCTTGGCCTATTCACTGAGGAGTAAAAAAAAAAGTGTGTGTGTGTAAAGCTACACGCTGTAGAAAGACTGTACTCAACAGGATCAGGCCAATCTGGATTCATCTCTCTCTCTCTCTCTCTCTCTCTCTCTCTTTCTTTGCCTACCTCTCTCTTTTTTTCTCTCTCTTTCTGCCTACCCCTCTCTTTCTTTCTCTCTCTTTCTGTCTACCTCTCTCCCTCTGTATTTCTCTCTTCCTCTGTTTTTATCTTGCAACTGTTGCTTTATTTCCTGGCATGTATCTCCTTCTGTGTGTGTCCCAGAGTGTGCTTCTCTCTTTCCTTTAGGTTTGTTTTTCTCTTTCTCTCCGTTCACCCTTCATTTGACCCCTCCTCTGTTCTTTAATTCCTCAGTGAATCACTCTTTTGGTCTTCCTGTTACTGAATAATCTCTCACTCCCCACTCTCTTTCCCCTTCCTCCCTTCCTCTTTTTCTTTTTCTATAACTTTTGCTCCTACCTTTATTATTTTTGCCTTCTCTCTCTCTCTCTCTCTCTCTCTCTCTCTCTCTCTCTCTCTCTCTCTCTCTCTCTCTCTTTTCACGTGAACCTAGTGACCAGGAGGTCAGCTGTCCCAGAGCCACAGTGGCCCTGAGTCAGTGAGGATGGCTGACCCCGTGTCTGTTTGGGCTGACATGTCGTCCCTGGTACACTGGGGGAGGCGGGGGGCACACACAGTGTTTGTCCTGAGGGACTCAGATGGGGGGGGGGGGGAACTCATGCGTTATCAATTCAGATATTCTGAATGTGTGTGAATGCTTTGAGATCTAGCATTTTAGCTATTAGTGGTAGCTAAATTTATTGGTAAGTGAAATCAGACTTCTGTCAGAGAAGTCCATGCAGGGTACAGAGTGGTTCTATCATGGGTACAGCTGACAGGGGGGATGGTGGGGCCGTAGTGTTGTATGGCAGCATCAGACAGTCAATGTCTCAACTGAGACTGCCCTCCCTCTACTCTCCCCCTAGATGATGGCTAAGCCCAGCGAGCCAGGGCCGCCTCCAGGCTCCGGGGGGCCGGGGTGCCCGGGGGGTCCGGGCAGGCAGCATGAGAGCCACCCCGAGGAGACTGAGGAGGAGCTGAGGGAGCACCAGGGCCTCTCCTCCTCCCCCCCGTTGCCGCGGGGGATGGTGATCAAGCAGGAGCCCCCCGAGGAGGAGGAGGAGGACGAGGAGCGGGAGCACCGGGAAAGGCAGGCGGAGCAGGAGGTGCTGTTCAGACAGGTGAGGAGGAGAGAGAGTGGGGTGAGGTGTTAAACGACACTCGATCGCACAGAGGAGGTGGGGGAGTGTTTACTATCAATCAATATCTCTTCTTAGTTAGGAGCTCATAGGCAGGTTTCATAGCAAGCCCGTTTTTTACAGAAATGCACGCATCATCAATAAGCCTGGTGTTACTGATGAGAATTTCTGTCACCACCCTGATACCCAGCACATCTGCAGGCCGTAACCTCCTAAACGCCGTGATAAACGTGTCTGTCAAAGAGAGTGTCAGACCCTAGGGCTGTGTTGCATGATTGGCACGTCACTAGCCAGGACGGTGAGTGTTGGAATCGCTCCGTCCCAGTGCGTCAAAAGCAGGGGGGTGAGGCTGTGATGGAAAGCCCCTTTTATTTGGCTCAATGATGGACGTCAAAAGGGGAACCGTCCGCTATTCATTTAAGTGCATGTCAAGGGGGAGTGTCCTCGTTATTTTATCCATCTAAGTGGATGTCTAGGCGTTTAGTTGTTAACATGAATGGTGGAGATCTGGCACAGATGGAGGCGAGGCCTAGCTAACAGAATATGGGCTATTTTAGTCCATAGTCATGGAAAACAGACACCCACATTTAGCTCTCTCTGACACACACATGCACTCACCTACACACTCTCTTGCCTATTCTTCCAGTAGAATGGGCTGTTTGTGAATGGCTAAGGGCAGTCGTTCGCCCATCCACTCTACCATCAGCTTCTCTCCCTGCAGGGCTGCGGACGCGCACACACACATTTAATGTCTCACTCTGACGCTCACACACACACACGCAATTATGTTTGTACTGTTCATGTACAAAGGCACCCAGGACACTCACTAGCTCTCAGGCATGTACACACACCCCCACGCAGATCAATAGCGACACGGGCATCGCTGTCTAGCAGGATCCCAGCGCTGTCCGGCCTGATTCACTTGCCGTGACCCAATGACCCCCTTTGGCCTGGTAAACCACGATGAGACCCCTAGCCCTACCATGTCTCTGCCCTTCACGTGTGGACCAAGTCACGGTGCAATGCGACCTTCAGCCTTTGGTGTCGAGGCAACACGTTTCTCACACATGACCCGGGGAAACGAATTTCCTGGAACGAGGGCCAGCCCATGAACACACACACACACACACATTGAGAGGGAAGAGCTTCCCAGTACTGCTGCTGCAGAGGTCAGGGGTCGTCCCTGTGTTAGGGAGGGAACATGGAAAAGACACTGCGAACTCTGTGTTGTCCGTGCCTAGTGTGTTACAATGCGCCAGGCCGTCGTTACCCGAATGAAATGAAACACGGAAAACTGAAACTTATCGGCTTCATTAAAGGCGCATTGGAAGAACAGGTTGGCTATTAGCGGATATTCAGAAATTATCCTGCAACGGTGCAGTCAGTTTGAAAAGGCGTAACAGTCCCTTTACTGGTTTAACACAAGGATGGGTATTGAATTGAACTGATCTGTTGGGACAAGCTTGGGCTAATTTTTGCCGCACCTAAACTGTCAAACCAAATACAATATCAAAGTGAAAGTGACTTTCAAAAGCAGTTTACGTCTGTCTGTCTAAAATCCAGGCCAATGGAAACAATAGCATTTTATAAAAAACTAAATATTAAGTGATTTGTTATTAAAACTTTGTCAGTTCGATTTTTGCAATGCACATGTGTTCAACTGTATTTTCTTGCTGCAAAGGTGGTCTTTAAATGTCAAATGATCAAATGAATTTGTTTGAAAGACTGTAATATTGTTCTGATATTGATGAAGCTTATGGTTTGAAAGACTGGTTTGAAAAACTAACTGAGTATTCCCACTCATAAGCCCTATCTCAGATGAGCCCTAACTCAGATGAGAAGCCCCAAAAACCTCCCTTTAAATGTCTGCCCTTTGCAACTAGATTTATCATTCACTTGAATGTATTGCCATCTTCTGGCTTGGCTAGGACATTGCATTCTGTTCCAAGTGCTTATCCCAAATGTTGGTCATTTTACTGCTGTCACCACTCATTTTCCTGATAGTGACGGTTCTATTTGTTCCTGTGTGTGTGTGTGTGTGTGTGTGTGTGTGTGTGTGTGTCTGTGTGTGTCTGTGTGTGTGTGTAAGCAGCAAGCGATGTTGCTGGAGCAACAGAGGATCCACCAACTGAGAAACTACCAGGCTTCTGTGGAGGCAGCCGGCCTGTCAATCACCTTCCCGGGGCACCGCCCCCTCTCCAGGGCCCAATCGTCTCCGGCCTCGGCCAGCTTCCCCATTGTGGTGCAGGAACCGCCCACCAAGCCTCGCTTCACCACCGGTTGGTCCACACCTCTGTCTGTCTTTTCTGTCTGTCTAGTGCTAGCCCGCCCCTGGAGCTTTAAGGTTTCTCCTACCGGCCTGTGTCATAAAGGGGGCCTGACAGCCTGCTGCAGAGCAGTGAGACCAGGGCGTGGTTAGGGGGGTGCTACACATGCCGTGGAAGCTGCCTCCTGGAGTGGAGTGGACCGAGAAGCCACAGCGGCCAATGTGAGGCTGGGGACCGATTCCTCCTGTTAGCCGAAACAATCTAACAACAAGGCAGCTCAGGTCCAGTAGACGAGGCTATACTGAGAGGTAGAGGGAGGCTCCTGAGAAAAATGATGGCTCAGTAGTCCCACACAAACACTCACACACACACACACACGCCTTATAGTAACAGTGCGTTTACACCTCAGAACAGCACGCACAGCATATTGAGGCGGGTGCTATTCCTCCGTGAGGGTGCTGCTGGGACCTACTGGCTGGGGTGGTGTGTCCCTGGGAGCAGGGGGTCCGGTTTCAGAGGGTGGAGGTGTGGGAGTGGGGTACTGTCACCAGCCCAGCGGTGGTGGTGTGTCCCTGGGAGCAGGGGGTTTGGTTTCAGAGGGTGGAGGTGTGGGAGTGGGGTACAGTCCCCAGCCCAGCGGTGGTGGTGTGTCCCTGGTAGCAGAGGGTCCGGTTTCAGAGGGTGGGTGGTGGATGGTGGGTGTAGTGCTGTATCAGCAGGGCTAGGACACTCTGTCCTAAGGGCTCCCTCTCCTCCGTCCCTCCTCACTCCCCCAAAGGCGTGTGCGAGTCTTGGCAGGGCTTTCTATTGGAGAAGGCCTCCTCTCTCCCCGGGAACAGAATCAATTGTCCTTCGCCGCCGCTCGTCGCGACCCGCTCAGGGACTCACTGTACTGTGTGTGTGTGTGTGTGTGTGTGTGTGTGTGTGGGTGCAACAGAGAAAGGCAGAGAAGGAGGAAAGTTATTGTGGTTTCTTATGGTTCAATTAAATAGAGAGAAGATCTCATGGTTGTGTCTATGATACAGCTCTAACTCCAGTGTGTGTGTGTGTGTGTGTGTGTGTGTGTGTTTGTGTCTAATACAGCTCTAACTCCAGTGTGTGTGTGTGTGTGTGTGTGTGTGTTTCTCCCTATGGTCCAGGCTTGGTGTACGACTCCCTGATGCAGAAGCACCAGTGTATGTGTGGAAACACCAACACACACCCTGAACACGCCGGACGCATCCAGAGCATCTGGTCTCGTCTGCAGGAGACTGGCCTTAGGGCCAAGTGTGAGGTACCACACACACACACACACACACACACGCTCTGCTGTGACTCTGGTCACCTAAAGAGGGCAGTGAGGGGACACGCTACTCTATAGAAGACCGTGTCTTGGTCCGGTGTCTGCATGCTCCTGAGCTGACATCAGATCAGCCAGGGGGGGGGCGGTGTGAAGCAGGTCTGCTGGCTCACAGGGGCAGATGGTACAGGGAGACATTGACTTGGTGCCCTGTGGGAATGAGATGACAAAAGCTCTTGTCCTTTTGATCCTGTCCTCACATCACCTTTGACAGTTTGCCTGTGTCAGTGGTGTGCGTGGAACACGCTCTTAAAAGCAAACGCACCACGCATGAACACAATGTAGTGTGTGTGCGTGCGTGCGTGCGCACGTGCGTGCGTGAACTTCTGATCTCAGCATCAATTGCACGTTCAGTTGTGTCTGATCTCATTCCTTGTTTCTATAAGCCCAACATCAGAGCTGAATGGAACAGAGAAAAACATAATAGCAAGAGACTGCCGCAGTCTGTCTCTCTCTCTCTCTCTCTCTCTCTCTCTCTCTCTCTCTCTCTCTCTCTCTCTCTCTCTCTCTCTCTCTCTCTCTCTCTCTCTCTCTCTCTCTCTCGCTCTCTCTCTATCTCCCCCTCTCCCTCTCCCTCTCTCTCCTCCTCTCTCTCCCCCTCTCCCTCTCTCTCTCCTCTCTCTCTCTTTCTCTCTCCCTCCCTCCCTCCCTCTGAGTGAGTACAGAGGAAGCCACTGTGTCACGTCTGTGTGAAGTCGTGCCATGCTTGGCTGAGCGAGCGGACACTAAATGTTCCACTGGGGGTCTCTCTGTACGAGGCTCCAGGAGGCTCCGGGCAGGAACAGATCTGGAGACCTCCAGGGGCGTCTCCTCCATGGGGCTGTCCCGAGCCCAAAATGTTAGTCTCCGAATGGAACAGAGATGTCCTACCTACTTGCCCGTTTTGTCAGGGCCTTGACACTGTTTTTCATCTTTTCCAGGAATGTCTTTTTTTGTGTGTTGTTGTTTGATTGTGCACATAGTTCTGGGTTATTTAAAAAAATTTTGTTAGCTTACCGGGAGTTTCAGTTTGCTTTTTCAGTTTGATACACAAAAATCTTCAGGGCATGGTCAGCTCTTTCTTTTTTTTCGGTTTCTTTTAGACAAAACTGGTAACGTATAGGCACAGGTGGAGGGGAAATCACGGATCTTGTGTGAATGTTTAAGGGCCAAGTTAAGAGTAGGACTGTAGTTGATTATGCCTACCCGAAATGTTTGGACAGCGTGCTGTATTTTGGATCTGTGTGGTGTATTGGGGTGGGCTGTCTGTTTGGTGGTGCATGGCTTAGGTCTCCACGTTTAAGGTTCACGATCCTGCAAAAGGATCAGCAAAGTTTTTCTCCTTGGTTTGTCTATTTACCAGGGTTGGTAGATTTTCTGTTTTAGGTTTTTGTAGGGGTGTTATGTATGTTTGTTTTTTTAGCAATGATGGTTGGTTTTAGGTGATAGTTTTTAGTACGGTTTAATATATAGTATCAATTATGCAATAAACGAGATTTCAAAAGTCTCTCTTTCTCGCTATCTTTCTCTCTGACTGTCTTTTCTCACTTTCACTCTCTCTGTCTCTATCCCTCTCTCACTTACTAAAGTTACCACTAAGTTGTCACTCCCTTACGACAGTTCTGATCGGATGGAGGTCTACCTCGAGTGTTTCCTGTTTTACTTATAAGAGTTCAGACCCTGTTTTACTTACTAAGAGTTTCCCTTACCACTCACACGCGCACTTACTCATAACAAGTTGTGTACACCATCACTTATTATGAACAAACGCAGACACACACACAAACCCAAGCAACCCCTTAAGACCTCTGTTTTAACGACCCCTCACTGTTGCGAGCACAGATGCCATGCTGCAGGTGTCACCTTGTACCTTGTACTGCCTCCATCGTTGACCCCCCCCCCCCAGCAAATGTTACTTTGGGAACTGCCTTCACCTTTTGCACACCTGTTAAACGACATCTGCCCAGCTCTGTACTGATGGCTTTAGCAGGCCAGCTACAACAGTGTACCATGCTCCCTACAGCAGGCCAGCTACACACACACACACACACACACACACACACACACACACACACACACACACAGTAGTGTACCATGTAGTGTACAGTGCTCCGTACAGCAGGCCAGCTACACACACACACACACACACACACACACACACACACACACACACACACACACACACACACACACACACACACACACACACACACACAGTAGTGTACCATGTAGTGTACCGTGCTCCCTACAGCAGGCCAGCTACACACACACACACACACACACACAAAAACACACACACACACACACACACACACACACACACACAGTAGTGTACCATGTAGTGTACCGTGCTCCGTACAGCAGACTCTACAGTGTACCATGCTCTCTCCATAGTCTCTCTCTTTCTCTTTCTCCACAGTGTAACGTGGTGTCTCTCTGTCTCCACAGTGTAACATGGTGTCTCTCTGTCTCTCCACAGTGTAACATGGTGTCTCTCTCTCTCTGCACAGTGTAACATGGTGTCTCTCTGTCTCTCCACAGTGTAACATGGTGTCTCTCTCTCTCTGCACAGTGTAACATGGTGTCTCTCTGTCTCTCCACAGTGTAACATGGTGTCTCTCTCTCTCTGCACAGTGTAACATGGTGTCTCTCTCTCTCTGCACAGTGTAACATGGTGTCTCTCTGTCTCTCCACAGTGTAACATGGTGTCTCTCTCTCTCTGCACAGTGTAACATGGTGTCTCTCTGTCTCTCCCTGCAGTGTAACATGGTGTCTCACTCTCTCTACACAGTGTAACATGGTGTCTCTCTGTCTCTCCCTGCAGTGTAACATGGTGTCTCTCCCTGCAGTGTAACATGGTGTCTCTCTGTCCGTCTCTCCCTGCAGTGTATCCGGGGTAGGAAGGCCACTCTAGAGGAGCTCCAGACGGTCCATTCTGAGACCCACGTCCTGCTGTACGGCACCAACCCCCTCCGGCAGAAACTAGACAGTAAGTCTCTCTCACACACACACACACACACACACACACACACACACACCCCGTTCTCTTAGTGAAGCCACGGTCTGATTTGTGATGTGTCCGTCCCACAGAAAGGCTAGGATACTGTCTGTTAGGCCAATCATGAGAACATGAGAACAGGTGGTCTCTCTGGTCCAGGTGTCTGGCTCTGTAGAGACGTTGTGTGAAGCCCACACACACATTTCGCAGTGCACTGTTAAGACGTGTGTGTGTGTGTGTGTGTGGTAGAAAGGAGCTACTAGGGTGTTCAATCAGTAGTAATGGTCGTTCATATCTGTAGTATGATTGACAGGTACGGGAGGATAGATGGTGTATGGTCGACCCTGTTTGTTCAGCTAAACACACCGTTTGTAGAAATGTGAAACTGGCATTCAGAGGCAAGGCCTTCTCCTCTTCCTGCTTCCTTGTTCAAACCCTGGACACTCAACCAACCGGAAAGGGTCATACAGGGTCGGACAGTGATGAGGGGTCAGAGGGCGTGTAGCCTTAATGCTCCCTGTTTGACCTGGAGGTCTTTTCCAACATCTCAACCCCCCCACTCTCTCTCTCTCTCTCTCTCCCTGCCTACTTCTCTCCCTCTCTCTTTCCCTCACCTTCTTTCTCCCTCTGCCTCCCTCCATCTATACCTTCACCGGCTTCGTTCTCATGCTATTCCTTCTCTTCCTCAGGTTCCGTGGTGCCTGTGTTCGTCAGACTGCCGTGTGGAGGAGTCGGGGTTAGTCATCCCTCTTTCTTTTCTCTCTTCTTCTAGACTGTCTAAAACTTGTGCCATTCATTCGGATGCTACCACACACACACACACACACACACACACACACACACACACACACACACACACCTCATGAACCAGAAGCAACAAAACTGTTGCTCTGCTTTCTGTGGAGTGGGTAATTGTATCCAGATGTTTTTTTATAAACAAGCTCTGTGCGTGTGCGCGCGTGCGTGCGTGAGTGCGTGTGTGTGTGTTTGTGTATGTTTGAGCATGTTGGGAGAGGGGGGTGTATGTGTGTTTTTGTCCTCCAGAGCGGCTGTGTGTTTTAAACGTGTTTCTGTGAGAAGATGGCCTCTTGTCCTGTTGTCTCTCTGTGCGGGGACGATATTCCCTGCCCTATGCACAGAACTCACATGCTCTTGTTGAAACAAAGATGCTATGCCGAAAGACTTTCGAGGTGGCAATTTTAAACAGGCAACACAGGACAGGGACAGATAGGACATGTAGTTCCTCAGTTGAGACTTGAATGGGAAAATGTATAAATTCTATATTTGTTCTGTTTGAGTATAATGTTTGAAATGTCAAGAGCCTTGTGCTGCTCCACTCGTCAGGCCAATTCTTTGTGAGAAACACTCGAAGTTCTGCTGAGATTGAAAAACACTTTTCCTTAGACTAACCTTGAAAACAAGTCGTGATGAGACTGACGTGAAATTGTGATGAGATTGACAATACGTTTGTCGAGACGGACTATTTGTACAGCCAACTGAGAATGACACCAAGTTGAGTCTTTTAGTGAAACAAACTTGGCATTATTCTCATCACAATTTGTTTGCAAAGTTTTGACAAGAATGAATACAACTTTTCGTTAGACTGACTTTATCGCTAAAACCTGCTTTCAATGACCACAGGTCTTGATGGGATTTATACCACGTATGACTGAGACTGAAACATGTCCTAAAATGGACACCGTACAGGTCTGTCAACCTGTTAGTTTGCTAACATGTAGCTGCTACATCAGTAGCACTCATCTAGAGTTTGACAACCATTATCAAAACTTATTTTTTGGTGTGCTGACATGGCTATCGTCTCCATCTTGACTATTCTGGGATGCAGTAACTATGGCTTTGTTTTTGAGATACAGCCTAGTTCTAGTGGGCTTTAAATGCTTTCTTACTACCACCCATTATTCTCAGCACCCCCCCTAACCCCCCCCCCCCCCCCCCCACCAGCCCACTCTCAACGCTCTACCTATCCCCCTTCACTGTCTCCCCCTCTCCTCTCCTCTCCTCCTTCACTGTCCCCCTCTCCTCTCCTCTCCTCCTTCACTGTCTCCCCCTCTCCTCTCCTCTCCTCCTTCACTGTCTCCCCCTCTCCTCTCCTCCCCCACTGTCTCCCCCTCTCCTCTCCTCCCCCACTGTCTCCCCCTCTTCTCTCCTCTCCTCCTTCACTGTCTCCCCCTCTCCTCTCCTCCCCCACTGTCTCCCCCTCTCCTCTCCTCCCTCACTGTCTCCCCCTCTCCTCTCTTCCCTTCCTTCACTCTCTCCCCCTCCTCCTTCACTGTCTCCAACTCTCCTCCCCTCCTCACCGTCTCCCCCTCTCTTCTCCTCTCCTCGTTCACTGTCTCCCCCTTTCCTCTCCTCTCCTACACCTTCACCTCTCAACATTTCTCTCTTTCGCTCTGTATTTCACCTCCCCCTTCTCTCTAGCCCCCCCCCCCCCCCCCCTTTCTCCTCCTCTCTTTCTCTCTGTCTCTGAGAGTGGGAACCAGAGCTGGCTCTGCTCTGCTCTCTTTTATGGCAAATGGGACTAAATTGTTGTCTTCCTGTAGCCCGGCACACACACATTCACCAACACACACACACACACACACACACACACACACACACACACACACACACACACACACACTGAAATGCACACACACACACTGAAATGCACAAGCACACAAACACACACACAGAAAATTAGCCTGTCAGCCTGAGGAGAACCACCACTCTTTCATTCCAACACGCTCCCTTGCTTTTGTATTTAGCCCAACGTTCTGTTTCTTTCTCCTGTCACTCAGTACACTTTCCCTTTCTTCTCATGCCTCTTAACAGTGTCTCTGATTTTTGACTGGGTCTGTTTGCACACACACACACACACACACACACACGCACACACACTCTCTCTCGTGCGGCTCTTGTAGCGCATTCTAAGTGAGGACCTGGAAGTAGTTTTACCAAATTCGAATGAAAACAACAAACAGCTAAACTTAACCTAACCCTAACTGGTGAAGTGAGGACCAGTATTTTTTCCAAAATACCCTCACTTAACTTAAAATTTTCGGTCCTCACAAATACACTAGTACACACACACACAGTTAGATTCTAGTGTTCTACCTGTCCATGCTGGGGGTGCCACAGCCTGGTGATCAGTGAGCTTAGCTCCTCCTTGGCTCCTCTTAGAAAGGCTTGTCTTTAATGTCTTCTCCCAGTGCTGCCCTGAGGGGCTCCCGCCCAGCCAAGGTCCAGCCTGGGTTAACCTATGCAAAGCACTCCACCCCAGGGTTTACTCAACCTCCCGTCAGAGCCAACACACACACACACACACACACACACACACACACACTCATCTTTCCTCCTCTACTTTTCTGCTTCCTCTATGTTTGTGTGGGGGCACGGAGAGGGTTGGGGTGCAGGAGTGTGTTCGTGCAGTGAATCAGATCAGTCATATTATAATATCCTCTGGTGTGTGTGTGTGTGTGTGTGTGTGTGTGCGTGTGTGTGTGTGTGTGTGTGTGTGTGTGTGTTGGTTTATATGATTTAGACGGACAATTGACCTGACTACACACCGACAGTACAAGGACCTAGGGGTAATACAAGGACCATGCCATAGTCCGGCTAATTCGGAAAGTGTAACCGCATTTAGGAGCTTCTAAATAGCATAGCCTCTCTTTTTCGTTGATAGTCCTTCTTGACCTCTTGACCTGCTTTTGGGTGTATCCCAGTGTATAGAACAGCACCCCTGTAGGCGGAGGTTGCATAGCAGTTTCATACACATTTTCGATACACACGGTTCATTTTTGGCGGGCTCTCCTGTGATTGGCTGGTCAACTGAAACGTCAAGCTGTGCGTGGATTTGTGGCGGGCTTTCCTGTGATCAGCTGGTCGACTGGCGGGCTTTCCTGTGATCAGCTGGTAAACTGCAATTTCAACCAGTTACGTATTTCAGAAATGTGCTCGCTGGGAATGACATGGGATTAACGTAGCACAGACCTTCAGGTAAGCATAATGTTGTGTAAATATATGGTTCTTTAACTCAATGAAGTGTTTTAGCTAGTAAATATTACTTTATGGCCATGTTTTTTTGTTGTTGCATAAAATGCGAAATATAAAAAATGTTTAGATAAAAACTACATAGCATGCGGTACAGGAGCTAACATTAGGCTAATGATTAGGCGATTAGCTGCAATTCCTTCAGGTTATGTTACACGAGATTAGACAGTGAGGCAGCGAGTATAAAGACTCCTGATTGTTTCAAGATAAGACATGCAAAAGTAGGTATGATGGAACGCTTTTTGATATTTAAGAATATACATTTAAGCACATTTGCTTGCTTTCTTTGATTGCAGTTGAGCTAGCCTAGCCTTAAATTTAAGTAGCTACGCCTTCCTTGTTAGCTACCATTGCATTCACTGGGTTACTTTTACCACAGGCTGCTTCTTTTTGGGGTTGCGATTTTCTTTTTGCTTAAATAAAATGTATGGGACTGCTGTAAGGTAACGTGAAATATTGCTGTGCTGTGGTGTTAACGTGATGATTAGCAAAGATCCTAACGTAACGATAGTAAGGATGCACAGCTGCCTGTGAGAATGCCTCCACTGCAGTCTGCACGGGGAATCAGGTATGTTTCGGAAGAGAGCACAAGATTGTGTGAACTTTCAAGCATTCCTGTTATTTCTTAACCGTGGTTCATACAGTCTTTGTAGGTCAGTTTGTGTGCAGGTAAAGTAAACTTTTTCCATAGACGTTATTTGACGTGCATCAATGTGTATTTAAGGAAACCAACTACAATGGAACGACCAATTAACTAAATGTGGGGGAAACGCAACAGCATGGCTGGTATCTGCTGTGGCGTTGATTTAATGTTATTTCTCAGTTAATCACGGTATTCATGATGAATATCAATTTTAAAACTTAAAATTTAGTTCCATGATGACAGTGGCATGCATGAATTGAGAGCAATTTCTTTTTTATAACAACCACAGATCTACAGTCCTACAACCTCATTTGAATGCCACAATACAGACAACCTTTCAGACTATGATTTGGTTGTGAAATGGTCCTGTCTTTTTTCCGGTTTTGTTTTAAGTCTACATCAGGTTGAGCCCATTCACTAGTTAGTTACTTGCTGTCAGTTTTCCATATGCTTACTCCCACAAGCATATTTCAAAGGTGTTGCTATGCTTTGGGGCAGGGAATCATGCAAAAAATACAGGCGCTGTTTTATCAGATTATTGTTTTGAAAACCTGTTTACCTACTATTTGATAATTTTGTTATAGGGGAGGGAGTGCCATATGGCTCTTTTTACATATGTAATGAACTAATTGTAGATGACAAAACATGAATTTGTTTAGCGGTGTTAAATTCAATATAAATGGTACAGTGATGAGTACAGAAAATGACTCCAAATACTGCTTTTGACCATAATCCTTGCAATCACCTTCAGGATTTTGACAATAAAAAATGCGACGAAGACGCTGTAACCCGAAGGAAGAGTCAATATATTATATTTCAACTTTAAGGGACAAAGTGGGACTTGATATCAAATTTATAAATGCCTTTAAAGGTAAGTTGAATCTTCTGATTGATTCATTTTTGTTTGAATTTGTCACATTTCAAATTGTCACTTATGTATTTGTGTATGAACTAGGTCGTGGTATCTTCAGCTCTGCTCCATTTGAAAGAGGGGACTTTCTTTTGGAATATAGAGGTGAACTAATTGACAAGGAAGAATGTGAGAGGAGACTGAGAATTTACCAGAACCGCCTCAAGGTGTTCATGTTTGAGTTCCGTTTTAATGGAAAACTGTGGTGGTGAGGATTACGACATGTTAATGCTTAGTCGGTTATGCATGTTAATGTTTACCAGTTATGCATGACTTGTTGCTTTTAGTTTGCTGAGCATAATGAACATTTTTGGTCCCTAAATCAGGCTGATTTATACTCAAATCAATAGAATGATTTAAAGTGATTGTTGTGTTTTACTAGTGTTGATGCCGCAATGGAGGATGGGACACTCGGAAGACTTGTAAACGATGACCATTTAAACCCTAATTCCAAGATGAAGTACTTAACTGTGGAAGGGAGACCCCATCTGTGCCTCTTTGCAATACGAGACATAAGTCCAGGAGAGGAGATCACCTATAATTATGGTGATTCAGACTGGCCATGGAGAAGAAAGGTGATCAAAGCTTTACTTGATGAAAATGGTCTAACTATAGAACGTCATGATGCCTTTTGCATAATGTGACACGGGACGTCTGGTCGTCAAGATATTTATGATATCTACTTT